>JAPMOR010051224.1:269160-316420 GCA_026543865.1 Argiope aurantia
TCCACGGATCTGTAGAATTAAAGGATAGAGATGCGTGGTTTGTGGTTTACATCTAGAAGATTTCATTGAAAATAACATCAAAACTCCCTTTGAATAAAAACGACTAATTCGGCTGCTTGGATGCTTTGTACTCCGTTCCTCATGGATGCCATGGACTAATAAAACTTTCTGGTATAATGCTTACATTTGTGTGTTAGTTTTATTATTTATTCATCAATAAATAAATTAAAAATACGGGAATCCGATAATGGTACCTTCTGTAATCTTTTTGTGATGAGAAAAATACTTTATGCTGGTTCTGTACAGTGGATTGCCTGTTAAGGAACATTTTAAATTATGAACCAATCAGAAAACGAACAGCTTCGCCAAAGAGTCGAATGTTGAGCTCATTAAGGAGCATATTCTCGAAGAAACGCTCTTGTATGTAAGCTTAGAATGGGAAAAAAGTATTATCGACGCTAGATGTTATGGAAGAAGCGGCCCACTCGCCAGGAAGAAACGATGCTAACACAACAAAAGCCCTAAGTGACAACTTCCTTATATAACTGTGAAATTCTGAGATGAGTAAACTGGAATGGCGGATTTGGTTTTACGAACGCGATGCACTAGTTCCTTTTTGGCACAATTTCACCTTAGATTACTGCTTATATTTCCGTTTTGTGTCTGTTCGACGATTTAAAAAACAACAAAGAAAAAAACCTTTAAGACCAAATCTATGTTATAATAAAAATGTTGCATTATTATATTCAGTAATTATTTCATGTGTTGTGCTCTTCCTGCCTTTGATGTTGAACTTGCCTCACAGTTTTCTGTCAAACAATACTCATTTACAGAGTTGTGCCTTGCTGCCCTTTGCCTTGCCCCATGAATTTAATTGCAAAATCGTATGAATAATTCTAAATATTTTAAATATTCATTTTGAATGAGCTTGACGCATATGTTAAGAAAATCATATTATCGTCGTATCAATGGTCAAGCATTTAATTAGATATCGTATTTGTCTACCTATAGTTAATTGTAATTTTAAATGTTTACTTTTTCTTACTTTAATAAAAAATATTATGAATTTGAGTTTTAAAAAAACGTTTTAAGATATTTAAAAATATATGATGCATATCTGTCAGGTTTTTGCCATAATTTCCATTTATTAAAAATTTTAATGTCTCAATTTCACGAGAGTGCCGTGTTTGCTTTTAAATAAAACTTAATTTTAATAAGTCATAGATTTAAAAAAAATCTGAAAATAAAGTTGCCAATTTCACTTTAAATATTTTTTTTATTTATTTATTTTGTAAAGAAAATACTGTAGAGTCTGTTGTCTGATAGAAACGGGAATTACACTAGATTAAAAACACTGAATTCAATGAATTTTATTTTGAAGATAAAAAAGAAATGTATTATCTATGCATATCATAATTTTTAAAGCAACGTAAAACGGCATTAAAATTAAAAGGCAAGATCATTTTTTTACGGACGCGCCGTCTCTCGTGACCGGTTCCGGAGGCATAAAGAATCTTAAATGGCATCTGCTTCTATCATAATAATTTTGGCAAAAACACACAAAAAAATGTAATTTACCTTGCTCTTTCAATTCTACGAAAAACTAAATGGGCGATTGTCTCCTGGCTTTGGTCGCGATCGCCAGGTAAATCGAATCATGTTGGCCTATAAAATCGGTAAATTGAAATTTTTGTTGGATATTGAAGCAGGCGTATCAGTTTTGCTGAAGCATTATGCTCCAAAAACCGATCCCTCAAAAGAATTATTCCTTATAGCCGCTAATGGTACAGAAATACCAACTTTTGGTCGAAAGCACTTGACTCACGACTTGAATTTGCGTCGAACCTTTACTTGGTCTTTTATAATTGCGAATGTTAACCCACAATGCGAATGTAATTTCCCACAATTCTTTTAAGGAAATATCATTAACATACAAAGACAGAACTGTTTGCACAGAAAAATCTACAACTATTTCATCATTACTGAAACGGTCCAGTTATGATGAACATCATTACTTTGCCAATAACAGTCCATCCTAATCTTGTATGAATTGCAGCTAAGCCAAAATTTAACTGAACACACTTTCCCGTTAATAATTTCCCAGTTAGATCTGCTCCTAATAAAAGGTCAATTTCATCTTCGTTACAAAAAGCATCAGATAATGCGATCTTATTTATTCTTAAATTCTCTAATATATGCTGGTTTTCTATTTTAGAAACAAAACTACAAATCTTGCGTTCAGAAAAAATTTCACTGCACAATTTGAATGAGCCACTTAAATCATTAATTTCTATTGCATATATATACCATGCTCTAATGAAACAGTTTCTTTCCCTCCGAATAGGCCATGAATTACCTTTTCACGTCTGAGAGGTTTTAATTTCAAGTACTTAATAACTCTGTCTAACTTATGAACGGAAAGACGCACTGTCTGAGAGTCCCCGAACTCGAATTTTATTTCCCTGACTTACAATTTCTACACAGATTGCCTGCAAATGCACTTTATCATCTGCAAATGCACTTTATCATCAAATAATCTGTCGAATAATTATTATTCGACAGATTATTTGGAACTTCACTACTTTCATTAGCTTTAAATGAATGAATTTATTTTTTATCAGAACACATTAAAGTTGCATGCTGCTTAATACATTTTAAACATTTCAGTTTAACTCTGCATTTTCTACTTGTATGGCCGTAATTCAAACATTTAAAACAAATTCCTTTTTTAAACAATATTTGCTTTTTTTCATTATAAGACATTTTTTGAGCCAAAGGACGATCGGAACTCAAATTAGATTTCTCACAAAATACACAATTTGGCTTACCTTTGGGTATCTCGTCATGAGAAGTATTTGTACTTACTAACATGGCTGCCGTTGCTACATCCGGGACATCTGCAACTACAATTTTATTACTATTTCGTTTAACTACTCCATTATTTTTACCAAATCACTCTCGTGCTAAACATATCATCTCCTCCGATTCGACTTCATGACGCAAAAAACACATTAATTTTTCGAGAGATCTTTGACTTGTAGAGTCATCATTATCTTCCGAAACTCGGCTCCTTTCGCAGGCACGTAGAACATTTTCAGGTAGACATGGTTCGACAAAAGGCTCCAGAAAGTCCGCAAATTTTCCGCGTCCCAAGCTTTCCAAAGCTCTTAGTTTCGTTTCCAACATGTCGTACAGGCTCTCTAAATCAGGAGAATTCCTTCCGGCAGCAGCATTCTTCATAACAAGAGAAAGAAGATCTCGCACATAGATCTGTATTAAAAGATCCTCCCTACCAAATCTTATTTTCAGCTGTTGAACCGCTTTAGAATAATTTTCAGATGTTAGTGGAAAACTGGAAACCAATCTTGCAGCTTTGGATTCAGGCACCATCGCTTGATATAGATACTGGAATTTATCGATTTCAGATAACTCATCCGATTCATGAATTTTAGAAAAAATACTCAAAATGTGAGGAATTCTCTCGGATCACCAGAAAATTTCTTTAATTCAAATTTCGCAGCATTGTTTTTTGAAGAACATTCTGAAACACATCTGGAATTTTTATTCAAGAATGTAGCCACTTTCGATTTCAGTTCGAGATATCTATTTCGGTAATTTTCAGCCACTTCAAAGTCTGTTTCGTATTCGGCCGTGTTCTCTTCTAAAAGTAATGAGGATATTTCTTTTTGAATCTCATCCAAACGAGAAAATTTATCCTCTAGTTGTGAATTTAATACGTGAAGTTTATCAATATCCTTGGCGTCAGTTTCAAGTATTGCCAAGAGTTGCGCCAAATTTCTCTCTGCATTGGTAAATGAAGTTCTTAACGACTTTCGCTTCATTTTAAGAGCATCCATGATTTCAAATGCAAATAATATTCTATAAATAACTCACCAGATTAAAGTTCTTGTCACGGACGCCACAATTGTTACATCTGATTTCGTTTCAGAAGTGTTTCGATATATCAGGCCCTTTAAATCTACCCGATTTCTTCTTTAATGCGGTGAATGACTCAAAAAGATGATAAAATCCATCAGCAAATACAGACACTTGCATTTTAAAATTTCTATTTGATTTAGACGAGACATACTTTTATCAATTCACATTCAAAATACGGCTATGTACAATGCTTATATACAATCAGTTACGAAGCTGGTTTTTTTATATTGATGGAACAAGAGCACGCAGGCTCGTGAACAGTTCAGTTTGTTTTAAAGCGTGAGCGGCTTTCCTCACAAAGCCATTACAAGTAACGTATGATGTCCCTTATTATGTGCTCAGACGTACTGATAAAACCTTCCCAATTGAGAAGAACTGCAGAGAATCTACGATCAGCATAGATCGTGTGAATCCCGCGTTCTTCGAAAATTCCCACCAGCCATCTACACTAATCATATCGCCAACATCAGCTGCAGCTCTATCTTCAACGCAGTCAGTATCTGAACCTTCTCCATCGAGTCCTGAGTTACCCACGAATTCTATTCCATTACCTTATGTGACCAGATCTGGCCGTCGAGTACGCCCCCTTTGCTCCTCGTTACCTCCAACTCCAGTGTCTGCTGAACTACCAGAGGGGGAGAACTGTGATGATCCTGCTTTCATCAAGATGAAGTCGCAATTAAAGCGGATTAATCATGCGATGCATGACTAATTGCAATTGTATTTTCTTTCTTTCTTTCTCAAGGTTTATATGTATTCCCTTAACAAGCAGATAACTTCTTTTGTATGTTTCCTTTAAATCAAAGTGTTATTTTTTGTACCAGTTATTAAATGGAATATTTTGAACAACATTCATAACCTCTTAATAAAATTTTTGGAATTCTGATAATAATAATAATATATATAATATTATTTTGACTGAAACAGAATGAAGGTTTGAAGACAGACGAGACGTTGTATTTTTAATTTCGTTTTATTCTCTCTTTAATATCCATCTCGGGAAAACAATTTATTTACAAGCAGATGCAGCGCAACACAAAAGCAGAAGTAAAAAAGAACGAAACAAATGATCACTAGCCTTATATAACATAGGATTTCTCGCCACGTGCCGATGGAATACATGGGTTGACCTTTGACAAGGGCAACGGGAGTGTCACTTTCATTTGATATGTAGTACTGATGGCGCATTATTTTTACAAAGGAATTAATTAAACCAAAAATGGAATTAGATCAGGAAATAAGAGAATATTTTACTATGAGCTAAATTAAGATAAAGTTTTCGAAATTTATTTGATTAACTTAAGAGTTTAAAATATCATTACATATATATATGTATATATATGCTAGCTTTCGCAAAAAAAAAAAAAAAAAAAAAAAAAAAAAAAACCAAAATTAAGACTTGCTCTCTAAACTATCCTTATTTATTCCCAAAAGTTAAATTTCATAAAAATCCATTAAAATTCAGATTCGTGACCTGTGGCACTGGCAGTTATAATTACTATACGGGTAAACATTTCTTTAAATACTTATCCTGGACAAGATAAAAGATGAAGCCAACTTTATTATTTCTAGTAACAATTAAGTTCTGAATTTTCTTAAAGATAACAACATTAATAAACTTAATACTTATGATTTCGAAAATTTATACACCAATCTACCTCATGAAAAATTAATAAAGGTCTGCACTTTTATATATGACGAATATTTAAATGAAAATGTCATTCCTAAAAATAACTGGTTAGAGTTATGTAATTTTAATATTACTGAAAATTGCGTTTTTAATGGTATTAATTTGTATAAACAAGTTAAGGGAATTCCAATGGGGACAGCTTTCTCAAGTGCTTTAACTAATATTTTCTTACATTACTATGAGAAAAAATAATTAAATATAATTTAATAAACGGGTGGAGGTACATTGATGACCTACTTTTGATAAACTTCGACAATACTCATATTGTTACTAATTGCTATCCGAAAGATTTAATTCTAACAGAAACAAATAAAAATCAACTTGAGGCTACCTTTCTGGATTTAAAAATCGAAATTGCTAATGATAAAACAATAGTTGGTATCTACGATAAAAGGGATGAATTCAACGTTAAAATTACAAAACTATGTAACTATCATTCCAATCTAAACTCTAAAATTTTCAAAAATCTAATTTTCTCACAAGTTAACAGGATCAAAAGGGTTTGCAATAACAAAAATTCCTACATTGATGCATCAAATAAACTCATTAAAAATTTAATTAAAAATGATTTTTCTAAAAATTACTGTAATGTCTACTTTTTAATTAAACAAGGTATGGTTTGGGATTAATCCTTTACCTAAAATGAAAATAGAACTTTCCTTGCATATTAGATCACTCAATAGATGGCGCTGGGAGACTACAATTATTATTTACCTTTAATACATAAGCTTTGTGTTTTTAAAAAGCGGGAATCACAATCGATAGCTTAAAATTTCCTTGCTGCTGGTGGCATGTTCTTTCCTTTTCGTTTTTTCTTTAATGGTTTTAGTGTTTATTGTTATTGTATTTTTACTAATTAGTGGTTATTTTCTTCTAATTTGTTGTTTTGTATTGTCCTTTCTGTTTAAATTTTATATATCTTAGGCCTAATTTCAGGGGATTTTCGGGTCACGAAGAATTATTATTAGACATTTTTGTCTGCATTCCCTCACAGAAAAAAAAAAATCCCTTTTTTTGAATCCCTGCCTGAGGGTGACCCTTGAAAAAGTCTTCAGAAAGGATTCTTTTTTTTATTTGGTTTATTTGATTTTCCTATTAGCTTGATTTTAATACTTTTGTCTCAATTCATCTGTGTTTTAGAAGTAGTTGCATTTGTGCTCTCTATATACTATGAAGTTATATGACTATATACTGCTCGCCAGTACAAAAATAACCTACATTTTTGAGCTATGAATGAATAGCCAATTTTGACGAATACAACAATTACCTTCATCATGAACGATTTCTCCTAATAGCAAAAGTAGTTCTACAGGTTTCACAGAATTAGAAATGCTTTTTTTTTTTCAATGGAAAGATTTATTTCAGCTGAATGTCAATAAATGCTTCGAGAAATGAGTCGTGAGGTCGGTGTTTTCTTCCTATATTTAAATCGAGGCAATCACATACAAGTTCATCGGCTGTATCGTTGAAGTAGATGAAGCGATTCATTATCCAATAGAATTTTTTTTAATTCACTCGATCTGCCAGTGATGCCTCGCACTCAATTGCAACTGAAAATCTCTGTGCCAATTATCAATCAAAGCTTTGCAACTGAGAGCAAATTAGAGAGATATATATAGTATAATGCGCAAAATATCTTAAGGCTTCTGTAATTAATAAAGTTATGTGACTATCGAAATTTCAAACTTAAAAAAAAATATTTTGCTGAAGAAGCAGTTAAGTGTCGAAGGTAAATAAGTATTTAATTGACAAATTTCGAAAGCATTATTCCTGGCGAACCAGTTGGTGGCCAAATGTCACTAGTATTTCATAAAATATCCTTGAATATTTTAAATAAGAAGGTACCGCTATTTTACAATTAAAACTGATTGAGTTACGAAAATTATAAATATCTAAATTCTATAAAAACGTGCGATTTTAGAACTCACCACTATCTTAAAGAAATGCGACAATCAGCTCCGGAGTTCCCTTAAGACTGATTGATCTAAAATAATGAAATTTTTTATTGTCCTAAAATAATACTATTCAACGCTTTGTAAGTCGGTTAGATTTGATCTCAGGAGAGTGACACGTTAGACAATCAAAATTATTTTGCTGAATATGATTCACAGGACCAAATGATTATATAAAATTTAAACTGTTTTGATAATTGTTTTCAGAATTGCATTTATTGGCTGAATTAAAGTAAAATATTGCTTATTGCATTTAAATCCTTTCTAAAAATAAAATTGAATTTTATGATGAACCAGAGAATTTTTTTATTGAATAATTGTTTGAGATATTGTATAAATTATAATATTCTGTAATATACCAGGGACTTTAATGCTGAAAGATTCTATTTTTTGTAGTCGTATTTTTTAAAAACATGTTTAATTTCAGCAAAAAAAACTTTTTGTATTTAATCACTTCTTCTTCAATTTAAAGTTCAATTTTTTTTCTTCTCAAAAGCTTTGAGAAGAAATTAATTTTATTCAAATATCCGCTTTATAGTTTTTAAAACTTAAAATAAAATTTAAGAAAAAGAACGACTAAGATTATTTACCAATATAAAACTACTTTCCGTAGAAATGCGAAGATGTGAATAAATGGACAAATCTGCTTAAATAAAAGCAAAGTTGATTTATTTTTATACATATATAAATGTGTTGCAAATATTGCTTTTGGCGGTGTATAAATGATTGATAAATGTTCCCTTCCAGCATTAAAAACGAAATATTTTATTAACCTCTCTTATTTATTTACTATGCGTTCCACTTTTTGATTTCGGGGCCTAGGACTCAAACTGCATGGAAGGTGTTGTCCTTGCTCTGACCAATAGAACATGCATGTAAATATTAAATGGCCTGCATAGGTGCATTCATCATATGCTCTCGTAAATGCAGCCGTTGCTACTGAGCTCCACTTGAACTGATTCTTAAAAATTATTCTTATGCCCTTTTCACCTAAAAAATACATTTATAAATTTTGGCAATAATTTAGCTCTGCATTTTTCTGGTCTACATAAAAAAATTAACAGTAATGATCTAAAAAGGAACATGTATTGTCACCTAAAACCTCATGTGTATATTTATTGATTTGAATGACAAAAAGACTTTAGTTAATCATCATTGAAGTTCTTCAAATTAAATATTTCAAGAATCAATTGAATTAGTGAATCAATTTATTTAATCCAGAATAATTAAATTTTGTTTACTAAATCTCTAAAATAATATATATACATATATTGTGAGTGGATTTGTCAAACAAGAACATCATGTCTGATATTTTGTTTTTGAGCTTCCTTCATATATTGCTGTTTTCAGAGAATGAATTGATCAAATAATTTTAATACATTATATGGATTTAAAACTAAAAAGAAAAAACATTTTAGCAATTAAACTTTATTTTTGATCCAATTTGTACTTTTATAAATTACTGCAAGAGTTTTTCAATGGTCCAGTTTGAGAATAGAATTAAAACTGACTCCGTATCCCTTGGAAAAATCATAATAAGGACGTTTCCAGTGCAGGGTTAACAGATGCTTATTCAATCTGTCTAAATCGAAATGATGCTTTTAGTCAAGTTCTTTGACTTCCTGAACATCTGGTTCAAGATGTTCTATTAGTCTCTGGGACAGATTAATGTGTACATTGAATGACTAATTCTAGCACTAAACCACAACAAGAACAAAAAAATAGCTGAAGTAGAATCTTATGCTTCAAAGCATTAGTTTGTTTTTAAATCTCGCAAAAATGTCGTAAACCGAGCATCAGCCTCCAGCCTGGAATGCGCATTAGTCCAAAGTCAATACGAAAGTCTCTCTTTGCGACTAAAAGTAAACAGCGTAGCAGCCTAAACAAAACATTTACCCCTTTTAACACCGTAAGGAAAAGAAAAAAAAAAAGAATTTCTACTCTTCCATAAATTTGATTCACTTCTTTGTTTGCTTTATTTTTTTCATTTTATTATTATTGCCTCCTTGTATACTTTACTTTAATGACAAATTTATCAACCTTTGCCAGGTTTCACTTGCCAAGACGCCAGTGCTATTTCATCCACCAAACGGTAATTTTTTTTAGATTTGACTCGCAATGTTTTTGTCATTCATCCTTTTGCCTCAAACTACCCTCCTCCCCCTCCCCCTCTTTCTTTTTTATTGCACTCAAAAACATGCGTGGGAGCGATCCTTCGCTAGCGAACGATTTTTCGACATCCCACATAAGAGCCGTCGCTCGTCCTTACAAGGCTCTACTCCAGGTGCAGACGATAATTTTTTTTGCTACAAATTAATTTCTCTGCTGAACTTTACGGAAGGAGAGGGGAAAGGCGGGCAGTTTCGTTCTGCGATTCGTTCACCAGCTCTTGACAAGTGACAGCAGGAGGAATTTCGGTTCCCTTCGTCCAGTCAGCCATTCCACGTGCCTCTTCGGTAAGTGTTCTCGCTTCTCCTCACTCGCGTGCGTCGATTCGATTTGCGAAACGCCGCTCATTTTGAAATAAATGGGGGAGAGATATCGACCAAATCACCAAAACATGGAATATGAATAGATTTATCCCTGTATCATTCATCCTTTTCCATCCCTTTTACAAAAATCGGAGGCATGGAGAATTCTGATACGAATGCAGAGAGGTATTATATAATTTTCAGAATTTGATTTACATTTTAAATTTAGTTTCATAGGCCGCAGCACTTTTGTAGAAAATTTGACATGCCTTACAACCTAATTGGATGAGCATGAGACGAAATAACACCTAGAATGAGAAATATATTTTCAACCGATTGATTATTTTGTATGGAGGAATGATCCATTTAAGTCATCGATGTTAGAAGAAGGTAATGTGATTGCGATGCGCGCCGTTTTAACAATTTTGCGAGCTTTATTACATCAGAAACTAGGAATTTGAATGCCTAATAAAATCTTTCTTCTGAGTAAATCTTTGCGATTTTTCAAACAGGAAATTAAAATTAACGAATCTTTAGATCTCTTTGGATCAAGAGGACTCAAACAGTCCACTGAATGAAACAGTCCCGCTGACGATAATTCATTAAAGCAAAATTAGTTGAGGTTTGCTCATCTTTATCGTGAACTGAATCTCGGAACAATTTTTTTTATGCATGACTCTTGTTTATTCGATTTCTGGCAGTTGCTGTCATATTCGTCTATGATTCGCGAAAATCTGTGGTGAGCAACTGGTTCATTTATAACATTTTTGCTTTCCACTAAAAATATATTTATTAAAAAAATTTATGTAATACAGAATGTGTTTTAAGGGTATGTACCTAGGCTATTAAAAACAATTTTGCAAAGTCTTTTTTAATGGAGTTGTGTATAAAACACCTTGGGTAAATTTTGGATTCTGGCTGAGAATCGGATCCGTTACATGAAAGCAAAATGTGCAGCGAAATGTATTAGACGAGACTGCTTCGCTTCTCATTCTTCCTTTTCTTCTTCTTTCAATTTTTATTTTTAAATAAACGGCTTATTTTAAATATTCTCACATATTGGTTTTATTTAATTTTTAAAATTTCTTTAGACATATTTTTCCTTTTCAACTTCCCCTGTATTTCCAACTTCCAAAAGGGTTATGGACGTCGTGACAGTTCTGAATCACCGTTCCTATGAAAATCGTCAATATCCGGCTAATATGATCATTAGTGTAATGCGAACCGCTTCTTTTCACTTTTTACATATTCGTAAAGATAAAAGTCGTTTATTCTCTGATGGGCCGGATTATCGAAATTTTGCAATACTTAATTTTCAGTTATTCGATTGATATGATTCATTTCCGATTCCTTACCAGTATCCCGCCTTATTGCGAACAGAGAGAAAAAAAATGATTATAATATTCCAAAAAACTCGTAAAAATGAACCGCTAGTTGAAAACTAAAAGAAGGAAAAATTAAAATAAAATTAGTCCTACATTTTAGTACACTACAGAAGTTCTTTTTAAAAAAATTGCTTATATTAAATTTAATAATTATAAATAAGCAATTAAAGTGAAAATAAATTATCTCTCTTTTTAGCTCCTGGAGGGACACTACATTTAAAAATAACCTTATCTTTAAACAACGCATAGAAGAAATTGCATACCTTGAAAATACAATATTTCTCACCTAAACGTTTCTTTTTCTTTTCTTTTCTTTTTTTTTATTACGGCCTTTCATTTTCTCTCAAGGCAAATATGTCCTTCTTCCCTTCAAACAACTTCAATATTCCCCGAAGCCTTTCTGTGACTCGTGCTGTCTCTCATTTACAGCAGGAGTATGAAACTCGTTTTCTTCAAATGCCTAGAAAGTCAGAGTAACGGTGAGAGTGATAGGCAAATCTGAGACCCTGCCATGGTATTTTTCTTCTTCGGAACCACCCGCATTCAATCGATAAAATCTCCAGGATTTCGTTATGAGTAGTGCAAGTGAATTCCTACTCGGGAGAAATCTCATGACCAAAACAACGGCACCGTTCTCTGTCATTTTGGCTTCACATTAAAAGCCTTCCGATCTGTCATCAAGAGATGTTTGCTTTCCAACATCCGACATTTTGGGGCGAAATCGGAAAAACAAAACTTCATGGTACATTCACGAGAAAATTTTGCCAGCCCCAATGGCTAAACTGATTTCAGAAAGTTTTGATTCATATGAAATGCTTATGACTTCATCGATAAACGTCTGCCCCCTCCCCCTCTCCATTTCCAGAGATATCGCCAAATGAAACTGTGACACAGCCCTCAATTTCAACAACTCGATTGATTTCGTCATTTTTAAGCGCCAATTCGACAGCTTAACCATTTTGTGTAGATAACCAATCATAATGTTCTATCATTATTGTGTAGTTTTTATATTATTACAACTATACTTCTCTTGAGATAAGATGAACTGATTGACATGTCTGCATTACTCTTACTAATACTAACCGTCCTCAGTGGACATATTAATGTAATCATATCGATCAGTTTTGACGAAATACATCTGAACAAAATAAAAGAAAGCACTATTTTAAATTATGACTCATAATATGGGTAGAGCATTCTGATAGATTTGTTATGCTTATAAAATGTCGAATTCTGTCCAGATGTTGAGTTTGGGGGTGCGGTCTTTCGATATCTCTCGAAAAGGGATGTATTGGAGGCTGATGACCTTTGGTGAGAAGAGTGAGCTTCCGTACAAAATAAAAACGAACGGCGCATTGCATTTCGTGATTGTGACTGGAGAACCCTGTCAAGAATTTTCCAAACATAGAAGGGGCAGCGAGGAACTTTTGATAATTTCCCTTGTAGATAGATTGATGTGAAATTCATATGACAATGCTTAAATTAATTTAAAATGGAATAAAATTGATTAAAACTTTGTGACTGAAGTTTTGTCATTTATTTTAAATATGTTCAGGGTGGGAGAACTAGTCACCAAAGGCGACTAGTTTTAGTTAAAAAAATTTGCATGGATTTATTGCCATTTATTGCCATCTATTAAGATCGTTAGATTAGATTTTTTCTCATCTCGCTCTCGCTCTCTCACACTCTCTCTCTATATATATATATCTTTTTTTTTCTTGTTTGTTTGTTTCTGTTTTGATCAAGATGTGAGAAAGACTGCGAAACTTTACCAGCTTCTTGTTTTGAATAATTTTTGTTCAATTCTTTCTTTTCATTATTACTGTTTTGCTTCGCGTTCTTTTCTAATTTTCCAAAACCTACAATTCTTCGACGCGCAAGTGACGTTAATTGTTGAATATTATTGAAAAGATTCGAGCATTTACTGCGTGAGGGAGCATGTATTCCAGCTTTCTGGGCTGTTTTTATTTTACGATCAAATGAGCAATGCATTTAAAGTGAGTCTTTATCTCATTCTTAAGAACTAATTATTTTATAATGCTATTAATCAAAATGTTTGATAAATATATTGAGAAATTATCTAAGGACAATTATTTCTAGTTTCACCAACGTGGGTTTTTTTAAAATTTTTTTTATTCAATGTTTTTTTTTTAATTTCCATGCTATCTTAATAAAAAAAATCGTCGAATTATTGCTTAGCTAATTCTAGAATTTCAAATAAAATCGTCTACAAAATAAATCGGGGGGGGGGGGGAGATGGTTTAGCAGCAGAGACAGGATATAGCGGTATTCTTATATTCTTATCATATCGGAAACCAAGTACCAAATGAAATGGCCACCAAAATTTCCATTGGCACACGATCAGCTTTTAAAATATACTGATTGATTATTAGAGAATACTCTGTTTCCTACCTTTAAATAAAAAGCAGAAATAACGTGGGAGAACGCAGCTTCCGGAAAAACAGTGATAAAACAGGAATGAACCGCGAAATTTGCTCTTCTGAGACGTGGGTCGGAAGGGAAAAATGGGAAACAAAAAATAAACTAAATTCATCGATTCGTTGATAGTTAAGGTTTGAGAAAATTATATCCGTGTGTGTAATGTTATCGAGAATACACAAGATTACAAAATTCTAACACGTCGGAAACCGAGTAAAATTATGCTCTTAAATCACAAAACAGTGCAAGTTAAAATGTGTAAAAAATCTAATGCTTTCGGAATACAGAAATTGACTAATAAGGACATGGGCTGTGTGGAAATCGTTACAATCAAAAAAATCCTGCAGTTTCACGCTATGGTTGGTTTTTAAGGATGATCTAAGGGAAATGACTGTCAAAAGAGTAGTTAAAGTAATATTTCTCTTCACCGCAGTTTCTTATGCAGTAATCGAATGATTTTTTTTTCAAGAACATTTCAAAAGAGTCGTCATCCTTAAATAAGTATTCCAATACATTTAATTGTTACTAAGGCCGTTGTTGCTGATGCTTATTTTTCTAATAATAACGTAGTTGTTTGAGGAATAGTTTGAACAAAATTAAAGACGCATTTTCAGATACGCGCCCCCTCGAAGGACTTTTATTAATTTTCAGGAATTTCCAGACCTTTTTCGTAATATTTTTCCTACTAAGTAATAAGTTCATAATATTTTTTTTTTACTTCCTTCGTTGTTGAAATTTCACTTCGCCGTTGCTTAACTTGGAAAAACTGTGTGATATTACTGGAGAATATATTTTTCATTTTAATGACGAACCTGTTTTCAAATCATGGAAAGTTCATAATTTTAATCAAAAATATATCATGCAATCTTACAGATAATTTCATGAAACTGTTTCCTGTGATTTTATTATGGTACAGCGCACATTTTTCCGATTAGACTCTTTGGTTGATTTCCTTTATTTTTTTAAATTATTTTTGAAACTACCTTATTTCGCTGATTTCGACGCTACAACCTGTCTCAATGAATTCAGCATAGTCTCTTTACCGTGGGTACTTGTTACTTCTCTGGTCCCATTTTGAATTGAACGAACTCTATCGATTCCCCTATTTATAAAGATTCTTGGTGGAAGTGCCACCATCCCACTTGGGAATTCGCCGTCACATACAACGAGGCAACCAGAGAAGTAGGCTGGTCGATTTAAAAATGTTATAAGTTTAGTAGCCAAATAATGAAATTGTAAAACTGTACAAATTCCATGAAATATAAAATATCAAAATAATGTTAAGTGTAATCGGCTTTATCACGTTTACTTATATTACAGTATTTAAGGAAGTGGTATATATGTTTCCGTATTCATTTTGCTAACTGTCTTTATAATTGTTTAAATAATCAAGCACTACATGTTTATTTTAATAATGCTGTTTCTCATAAGTTAACAAATACTTCTGGATTACCGTGAGATTCTAATCTTCGGCCCTTTCTTTTTATTTTATTTTTAGCGGAATTAAAATTATCTGAATATACGTTATTTGTTGGCTATTTGAAATTGTTTAGGTTCTTACATTTTTTTTATTTGATTTAGTTTTTTTTTTTTTTTTTTTTTTTGCAAAGTGATTTGGATAATTTGTATCAATGATGAAGAACAACAAGTGACTTTCGACCATTGAGAAATGCAGTTACATTCGGAAATCTCAACCTTTGATTTACTTTTATTATATCGACAATCTTAATTTGTGGCATTCAGATTCCGTTTCTGGAGTTCATTTGGGCAGAGAACTTGATATTTTCAAAACATATCGATGACACTATCCCAAAAGCATAGAGAAACTTGCATTCCTCAAATGTAAAATAGAGAATTTTCCATTCAATCAAGTTTGTGAATTATATACTTCAGTGCTGTCCTGTCCATTCTTAAAAAATTCGAACACGGAATGTTTGATGAATCTTTGCATTTCATACCTGTCTGAGTTCGAAAAACACATTCTTAGCATTATGTCTGTCTTTCAGTTTGTTAATATGATCATTCAAGAATGTTTTAAGCTAGACAGATGAAATTCAGAATATGGCATTTAGACTAAATATATAGATTTTTATCAAATTTTGGAGAAAATTCCATTATGTGGAAGTTTGGTTACTCAAGTACAAATCAGCTCGAGACTTCAAAATTTAAGAACTAAATAGATAAAATTTGGTACGCAGGTTTATTAGTTGAAATGTAAATTCTTGTCAAATTTTGAATCAAATCTGTCAAAGGGTTGACCGTCTGTTCGGTCTGTATTTCCGTACGCATGTAAATTCAATAACTCATAAAGACAAATGACTTCATGAAATTTGGTATCTGATCTTGCGACTGCAGCGGTAGTTTTTTGTCAAAGTTCGGTTAAGAGTGGTCTCCCGAAAATCCCTCTCTAATAAAGGCGCTCTTCTTGTGGGCATTGGATAGGGCCGCGAATGCCGGGCAATGAAAAATAATTACAAAACATAGGTCTTTAGTTTGAACTTAGCATTTTTACTGAATCTATCGTGTGATCCTTGGCGATTTAATAATTTATGAATTAATTTTGGAAATTTTTTAGCATTTAGTAAATATCCGAAAATCGAATTTATGTTTTAGACGGACTGATTAAAAGCAAAATTTGGCATAGAACTACAATTCTAATTTTAAAAAGAAAGTCACATTCCAAATCTTATATATTTAAGTCATTGCGTGTATATACTTCTGAAAATACAAATGGACGCAAAGTCGACATTTTGACGGATTTGGCTCAAATGGGGCAGGCATCTACCATTTAGGTGCTAAACCTGCAAATTGAATTTTATCCATCTAGCCCTCTTCGTTACGTAGTTGTAATTTCACCGCATATTCGGACAGTGGGACATTCAAAGGAATTTTGAACAAAATTTGATAGAAATCTTCATATTTGGTGTAAACATACACTAAATTTCATCAGTCTAGCTCAAAGCGTGTTTGAATTATCCTATTAACAAACTGAAAGACGGACATAATGCCAAGAGTGCGTTTTGCGAACTGGGAAAGGTCTAACACGTGGATTTTCATCGTAATCTGGAATTTGAATTGTTTGATAACTACAATATTTTTTTTCTCTACACACGTGAAAGTAGAAAGTCTTTCAAAATACATATTCTTACGATAGGCTCATAAATGCGCTACATTCACAAGATCCGAATTGTCTGTCGCCAACAACATGAGAGGTATTCGTCCGGAATCTTATGCAGGGATAAAATCTTTACTGGAGATTATTCGAGAAGATTTCGTGGAGGCCATTCTCGCCAGTCATCAAGAATATAATTGATTCCAGTTACATACAAAGTCCTATACATTTTTCTACTTTAAACCAGATGTTTAGAATCAATAGCTTATTTGATAACAAACTATCAAATTAATTATGTATATAAAATGTTTAACAAATTTTCTGAAGAACTTGATATTTTTAATGTATCTTTTGTGCTTTTTAAAATCAAATATCTACAGCTATTAAATTCCTATTGCTTTTTAAAATTCTTAGAATTGATTGTATTGAATTCTCAAAATGTTAGTGTTTTTAAAATTTATTATAAATGGCTATGAATTACTGCTATTTTACTGTTTTAAAGATTATTTATGTTCAACTTTTAAATTCCTAATGCGATTTTAATGTTTTAGAGAATGAATATATTTAATTTTTACATCTTTTATATATTAAAGTTTTTTTTATACAGGCTTAACAATTAAATACATATATAATTCATAATGCGTTTTTTAAACTGATATATTAAATACCAAAATTTTTTTTTTATCATTCATTTCTCAGAGGTTTTGTTTTGGGTGTGTCGGATGTTTTGTAATACTGTCTGTCATTGAATTTTTTTTTCTCTGCAGGATGAAATATTAATTTCATAACCACCAAGTTTCTGCTTAAATATAATTGTGTGCAACTGTAAGTATCGATTTAATAAATAAATAATAATATACACATTTTCAATAAAAGTTTTTAAATAGTTAGCCTGAAATGAATCATTAGCAAGTGGTATAAGTTTCAAATGTGTTGAAATGTGAATGTCAGTTGACCGATTTATCAAAAAGAGGGCCTCAAACTAGGCCCTGCCTTGGAATTCAAAATACTTGAACTTGCCACTCGTCGCAGAATACTCTGCCGATTACATATTTCTGTGCGCCCATCAGCACTCGTGCGCGTGCGCAACGCAGCTCAACTCCTGCTTCACATGTAATGGAGGAAAGATTTTGGTTGGCATTTTTTCGGCCTGTCAGGGCAAAATGTTGTTACAGATTGATAATTTCGGTGATAAGATCACGAACTAAATTCCATCTATCAAAATCATTGTGGATTTGATTTAAACACATTTACACGCCGTTCACATACACGAAATCACCATAATGAGGGACTTGATTCAAATCTTGGTACAGCTTTGCAATTCTAGCTGTAAAACGCAACATTAAGTTTCATCTATCCTGCTGTTTGTGTTTTTGAGTTACGTGCTGGAAGGCAGAATTTCTCAGACGTATTTTCGCCAAAATCAGAGAGAAATTTCCGAATTTCGATATAAAATCTCATACCCATTTTCACACTGGTGGACTTCCGATTTACATAAGCAAGGGAAGCCTGTAGCTTCGAAATTACAAGTGGAATTTTCGATGGTTGTAGTAATATTTTCTTTGTGCACCAGAAAGTAAAATAAATAAATAAATAAATAAATAAAATCCAAGGAACAAAAGTCAGATGACATAGCGTGTTACCATACAAGGTTAGAAAGGCAAACTTTCTGGGGTCGTTCAACAGATGGGAACGTATCATCGTTTTGTAGTGATTAGAATTCAGTGCACGTTCCTTCGTCAATTACCAGTGGCCCCCACGCCGGGAGTCAGGGATTGCTTTATAGGGTCGCCTCGATCACAACGCACTCTTTTAATGGTCATGACGCCCACACGACCAGCTGAGCGGTAATTGCTCGGCGCTGCCTTCACACTCATCGCAGAAATGAGTCAAATCTCTCGTTTTCCTTATTTGCATTTAACCTGGGAGTGACTGTGCTTCGGAAAGGGAAACGAGAAAGAGAAAGATTGTTTTGTAATTGTCAAAATATGCGACTACCAGATTTCATAAAATTCCAGGATTTAGATCGGGCCCGTCCCAAAATATTGTGGATTACGGAACTTGCGCTCAGTCGCTCAGAATACTTGCTACGATTTGGACAAATTACTGTTGCTCAGAGTGCTCCAATATTTGGTTGTGTGTCACTTACGCTTAGTCGCATTTGCGCTAACTCATTTGAGCACCTCTGTCCAAATAAAAAATAATTGCTCTCCCCCTTTTTAAAAAATATGACATCTGACCATTGGTCAAGGCCTTATAATTTATAAACTACCTTAAATTTTGCCTTATAAATTATTATCAGCGCCTTATAACTTACAAAAGAAGATTTTGCTAGGCCACCACTTTGATCTGCCAAGCTGTCGTTGCCATTAAATATTTCATTTTGGTAGTTAGATTACAAAAGAAATTTCGATTCTGTTTTATATTTTAAAAATACGAAAATGTAATAATATTTAAATTAATATAATCAAACATATGTTTTTTTTTTAAAATCATTCCTTTGACATAAAATAGACATTTTAATTTATAGGGATGGAGATTGCAGTTTCTCGTATTTTTTTATTATTCTTTTATTTTTCTGTTACGAACTAAAAGCTAATAATTTACATTTTTTTTTCACTAATGGGCGCTTTTTTATGTTGAATCTGCCGAGTTTTCACTATTTATAAGATGTAAAATAGGAAAGGTTGGTTAAAGAAAACGGAAATTTGCACGTAAAGTGATTTCAGTGTGCATCGCACGGTTATCAGTACTGCTGATTCCGTTTTGATTTCAGAACCGATAAGGAAGAAGACGACGGGTGTGCATCTTTCGAAGAATGTGATCGGGGTGACAACCCTCTGCTATCCGGATAATCTAGCCATAGATAGCCTCCACTGTTCTTCATCCACTTGGCAGATCGAATTCCACTGCTGGTCACTGCAAAGTGATAAGCTGTTCTCCTTGTTTTATCCGCCTCTTCTTGGCAGAGCTCTTCATTTCCAGAAAATACTTTTCACCTGAATTTCTCTTTTCCAGATTTCTTAAAAGCAGTCAAATACCGAATGAATATCGTAAAATTAATGCTAAATACTTTGACGACTCTCTAATCGAATTTTTTTTTCCCTTTGGCACGCAGTGATTCAACTGCTCATGTCAGGATAAATATTTCCTCGCTTTCTCTCCTTCGCGGCTGAAAAAGGTCGTGAAAGTGAGCATTTGATCAGCGATGCATGGTATAGAATTTATTTGTTATCCATGGTACAAGAGGCAACAAGCTAATTTTTACAGGTTGTGTTAAATTTATAAACAACATATAAAATTACTAACAATATCACGCAACATAAATCGACTACAATGAAAAAGTCTTCTAATAATTCTCGAATAAAGAAATATAATTTCTCAAAAATTTTACACTTTGTATAAAAAAAAAAGTATCTCACAGATGCATTCATAAAGAAAATCTTAAATGATAAACAAAAGCATAATAGTAAGTATTGCTCGAACAATTTGCTACAAGATGATAATGCGCACCAAGATAAGTGTCATTAATCCGAGGTATCCAAGATGCCTTGTGGGAAAACAACAGCGTAATAAAAAGATCCATTTTATAACGTAGATAGTTTTATAGTTTTAATATAATTTAGTATTTCCTGATTTTGTCTGCATAAATATTTTTTTAGACGGAATGCGGATTCATTCAACATTACAAAATCAAGTTACAGTCATTACTATATTTTCACTTTTAACAATTTTCTAACATAAAATAAATGTTTTAATTGTTAAAAAGAAAATGAAATGAGTGCAGTAAATGCATTGGGTACGATGACGTCCCTGAATCCTTTGTCTTAGACGGCCCTGTTTTAGATCTCCTTAAACCATCTTTCTGTGAACATGAAGATTCGAAAAATTTATAATCCACGTGGATAACATTTGGCATGCTGTCTTAATCTTGGAGATGTGCATTATATTTTTGACGAAGTTTAGCAGCGTGAAATCTGCACACGAACATCACAAAACCTCATCTACGTAAATGGGTGTAAATTGATATTCATTTTTGACACCGAAATTCTAGATTTGTGCATGTCGCTGTAATTATTATTTGGAATATTTCAGATAAATGAACTTTGATTTTTGGTATTGGTATCATAAATGTAGATCCTTCATTTATGTTGAAACGGCCTGAGGGAAGAAGCCCAGTTTCATAATCGATATTCTTTCATTCTATTGAGCGCCGAATTCAACATAAACGGCGATGTGCACGAGAAAGTCGAAGGAACATCGCTCCTTCAGGTTTGGTTTCATAGTGTTCGGATTAGACAGAAATACGATTCTGAGATGCAATTCTTGAGAACAGTATTAGCCTGGACTCTGAAAAGTTATCTAATCTCTTTCAGCTTATGTGGGAGCGGTAAGCTGGCTATTTTCCCTTTCATATCGATGATATCGAAGCAAAATGGATTGCATCAGGTTTTCGAAACTATCAACTAACAAACGATATACCGAGTTTATTCGAACTTGTAACATTTGTCTCTCGGACTATACTAGATATTTTCGTTTAAATTATTGAAATCGTCAATAACTTTTCTTGAATAACTGATAATTATTAAAGAAAAAATACCGATTATTTAAAAATATATCGACTGGAAAAGAATGAATCAGAAATCAAAATATCTTTATAAAAAAACTTCCGTAATCAACTTAAAAATCTAATTATTTTATGTTTTATAACTGCTGAATTATCAAAAATTAAGTTTTAAAAATTATAACATACATTTTAATCAAAAAATATTTTTACTTGAATAATAATATACTTCACATTTTACTTAAATAATATTATTTTTACTTAAACACTATTATTTAAGTTAAAATGTTTTTACTTAAATAATATGCTACAACTACGACCTATATACACATATAAATACCTAGAAAATATTTATACACATACTTTCGAAAAAGCATTTGTACGCACTTACGTATAAAGTAAATAAATACTTGCTAACCTACATACAATGTACTCACTTGTGTGAGTAATATGTACTTATCGTGTATAATATACTTATAAATGTATGTAATTTATTCAGTATGTAGTAGACTACGTATTTGTGTAGGCGTGTGTCGCAATACTACAAACATATGTATGCAATTATGTATTATGTAACGTTCTGAGTATGTATGAATATGCACTTACATACATATAGAGTAGTGCGTTGGATACTTTTTTGTAAAGTAAATGCAAGTAGCTTTTTACTGATTTATGTGTATGAAATTATGTTATTTACATTGTAGTCTCTGTTTATATTTATTGATAATTGCATATTGATCATTTTTGGGGTATAACCAGTACACAAACAAAACTTTACTAATTCGAATTTCTTGTTTTCTTTTCTTTGTTTTATTGCAATTTTGTTTAGCTCTGATTGTGGGAATAATTCATCCCCAAAGTATTTTCTCTCAATGTTTTTAAATAAATGCTGCTTTCAAGAGCCTGTTGGATTTTCTTTTTTCTTGTTATTCCACGGCTTTTTAGACAGATCTCTCCAGAAGGTCGTGGCTGATCTCGGAACACTTTAAACCTTCGAGCGAGTGGGTTAGCATGGAGTTTGGTTTTTGGATACATTTATAACAGAAGGAAAAGTAAAGAATTTTGGATACGTGGAAAATTTGAAAAAATAACAGTAAAGCCATGTGATCATATGTACTTACATGCGTATCTTACTTAGATATATATATATACACACAAATATAGTAACGAATCTTCAATATTGCTACCCTAAGCAGTTAATCTCATAATAAGGAAGAGGATTTTACAGATATTTTGATAGTAACGAATGCTAAACGGGCGTAAGGCCCTGGCCTTGGCTATAACTTAAGACAAAAAAAATAAAGGTTGCACAATATATTGAATTTCGGCGATATCTCTATTAGAATCCAAGATTCAGAATCATTCTAGAGAATTCGATACTTTCTTCCGGAGAATATATAAGAGGAAGTAGCTAAAGAATGGAAGTCAGTCAAATTGTTGAGCGAACTCTCTAATTGCGATCTGAGCACTATTATGCTGTGTTATTTATTTAACAATTTGCTACTTGCATACGTTGTTAATTTCTTAATTTCTGTGTTTTTATTGTTTGTATTTCATTAGGGTTTTTTTCGGAATAAATCGTTGTTATCAAGTTTGTTGCACTTGTTGGATTTTCTGGTATCCAGAGCGGGATTCTGCAGTCTACGGCGAAGAGCAGTGAGCAAATTAGTTTGCTAAAATTCACGGGAAGATGCGATCTGCACTAGAGAAATCGGAGCTAGAGCAAGGAGAGGGGAATTTAATACAAATTGGGAAACAAGAGATGAGTATCCAAGTCGAATTAATATGAAGAGTCACAGAAGATATGTTCAATATATGAAAACAGATGCCCAAAGTATGAAAAGAGAGACAGAAGAAGTGAAGGCCTTAATTCAAGCCTTAAGATAGCGACAGTGATGTCTTGAGTCTAGGCTAAACAATAAATTCAGAACTCGCACATCCCAGACCAACTGTGAAACACATGGCATTTGACAGACAATACTATTCTGGATATTCCAATTCGCAGCTTGGCGTTATGAATACCACAAATGGATGGACAAACTTTGCAAAAGCCAATCAATTTGTAGCATCTCTCCATGGATCAAAAGCGGAGATTCTACAAGGAATTTCAGCTGAAAAGCGTGTTGTGCCGAAAGCACACTGAAAAAATAAACTTTATTAAATTATTTCTTTTAACCTAGCGAGAGCTCACAGTACAAACTCAGAGTACAAGAGTAGAGTGCGAAGAAACAGAGGTAGAGGGGGGGGGTAAATTTTGTCCGGGGTTTCCCTCCAGGGGTACCTGATCTGTATAAAATCCAAAAAATCCAAATCCAAATCCTGATCAGTATAAAAAAGAGGTGCCCAAAAGTTTACGATTTTGCTTCGGCAATATGAATTCAATCACCTCAGTATAATAAACATTCATCCTAGGTTGTGCATGTGGCCGGAGGCATGATATAAGACAACTTGCAGCTCGACGTAATAAATTACTCGAATAGCAGATTTTGCGAATATAATATCCCTTGAATAGATTCCAATGAAGATGAAATAAATAGTAAATAAGTTGTTTAATCGTCTCCTCCCTTTTCTTACACAAGTTGCCCCATAAGAAAGTACTTATTTTTGGAAAATTATACACTTAATTTTAAAAAAATCAAGTTTTTGTTCATTTATCATGTTCGAAACGTGCTAAAGGGGAACTAAATTTCATTTCTCTAAGTACAAAGTATCCCAATTTTTTTTATTTTACTTTCCGGTATCTGAAAGAATGAACTGTAAATTTTAAAGGAAATAACATACTAATTCTTATCATTCCATACTAACTTTTGTAATCTCTTTTTCATTCCCAGGTGAGACAACTGACCGTACCGATTCTATCAGTCGAATCTCTTTTTACCCAGGTGTGACGATTGCATCAATTGTTCTTACCGCATTCATCACTAAATGAGATGCTTTCCGAATTCTGCACGCCCTTTGAATAATCTTTTCTGTGAAAGGAATGATACAGATGATGAGACTCTTTCTTAAATACAGAATGCCAGTAAAAAGTCGTCTTGGGTATGATGGGTGTGGAATAGGTCTCTCTAACAGGTGTAATTGACTCATTCTCCGGGAAATTTAATTTTATGACGATAGAATTCGTTATTGAAAAAAGCTTAGGCACCTTGGAAGAACTTTAGACTCTAATTTGTCTTATATTTCTTATTTAAACCATATTCAAGAAAAAAAATCTATAAAATGAATGAAAAACTAAGACGGATTATTAGAACTCTTGGAGGCTCAATCTGATTGCTTAAAAGGAAACTGAAAATACAAAACCCCATGGGAAGAATGATAACACGTCTCTCCCTCGCACTTTATATATATATATATATATATATATATATATATATTAGTCCTGTAGCGTATTATGTACTGGATGAAATACAACAAAATTTGGCCACCATACACATTAAAGTATGCGGTTTCGATTTATCAAGAAAAAAAATTAGTACCAAAAACGCCGATAAAGGAAAACCTGGCGCTGCAAGCGCATAATGTGAGAAAAAAAGAATGCATAACTGCCAATGGAAACAATAAATAACAACACTCCAAATACCAATGAAAAATGTTTATTATAGCAACTTACAAATTTGACTCAAGGTGACCAACAGCCTAATGTTTCAATAATGGCATGCGGTACACGAGGGTTTCGGCGGTGGCTCGCAGCATATCGACATTTATTCGCCTGGCATCTAACGTTTTCTTTTAAAGTAGGAATGTCAGTCCTACCTGGTTGTCCTGGAATAGTCCTCGGCCTGGTTGCACACCAAGAACTCCTGCTGTTTCAAATCTTTCTACCATTCTTTGTAAATTAGTGATGGTCATCGGTCCTCTACGTAATCGTTTTAACTGCCGGTATTCACAAAGAGCAGCACTGGCATTTTCATTCCGTTGATAAACAGCTTGACTAATAATGCACGTTCACATAGTGGCAACGACATCTACGGGCGAATTCTTGCAGAATGACTTAAATTCCAGCAACCCTTCCTTTTAAAAAGAAGTACCAGAAAGTACCCGCACATGAAAATTACATAATGAAGTTTTCGATCGCAGCGCCTGAAGTTTCACTACCGGCGTTTTTTGTTACTAATTATTATTATTATTATTTTTTTAATAAATCGAAAATGCCAAATTTTGGAGTGTATATATATATATATATATATATATATATATTTATACACTCTTAAGGAATTGCCAAATTTTTACTTTTATGGCAAATGACCTGCTGGCAAATGGTTGGATCGATTCCTAAAGTGATTGCTCTCCCATATGATGATTAAAAATGATGATATGATGATCAAGTTTAGAATTAAAAATCAATAATCTCAGTTGGTCTTTTTGATGAACCTGGAGTTGGATAGGCTGCTTCTGTTGATTTCGGTTAGAACGGAAAAATGATGCTGCTTAACCCAAGTTGTTGATTTGTTCGTTTTAGTTTGTGTTTATCCTTGGTCGCCCACATCAATTAGTGCTTTTAAAATTTTTAGCTAGTTTACAAATTTACTTTGTGTCTAGCTTGGGATTTATCGAATTTTCTATAACTTCATTCAATTTTATGAATCTTATTATCGGATTATTACAACAAAGACCATTTCTGCAACGTTCATTGCTTAAGAATTCTGAAAACGAGCAAATAAAATGAATAAATATTTTGATATATTCGATACATACAAAAATAGAATTTTGTACTTTGTTAGGATAAAATTAGCATTAATAAACTTTTATTAAATGATGTTCAATTTTCAAGTGTAGTACTTTCTTTAAGGACAACCTTTATTAGTATTTCTGTGGAAAATTGTTCCAAAAGGAAACAAAACAAGTCATTTCACATGAAAATAATGTTGTTTTCTTTATGGCGAATATATCATAATCTCAAGTTTTGAATTGTGAATCTAATTTAAAAGTTGCCAATTCTTTTAATAATGTCGCCTAGTGGTTTTCCTGTATTCTGAGAAAATCCTGACGAACAAGTAGAAAGAGAAATAGGTTGATCTTTTCTTCTTAAATTTTAATTTTCGAAAAAGGTGCATAGCGCCTGAAATATTTCGTTCAAGGATGCGCATGGAAGGTAGCTTTCCAGAGGAAGTAACGAACGACAAAAGAAAAACCTTCAAACTCTGTGAAGGTAATCTAAATTTAGAAAATCTGGGCTCTTTTTGATTTTTCGACTTCTTTTCTTCTAGAAACATACTTTTTATCAAGAGAACAACAACAACGAAAAAAAAAAGCATTTTTTTCCCTTACTTTTTTTAAGAAGTGTGTAAATTCCACAGAAAAAGAGAAAATATCTCGGAAGAAAATCTATGCCAGCGATGTTTTCTTTCTTTCTTTTTTTTTTTTAATTTCTTCTTTAGATGATAATCCAAAAAGCCAGATGGAAGACGTTCGGTGCATAATCTTTAAGCCAAAACTGCATATTTCTGTCAAATTTTGAACGGAATCCATTGAGAAGAATCGCCGAATTGTTCTCCCGCGTGAATGTGAAAAGAATATCTTAAAATTATAACTTGAGAGGTGAAATGTAGCTTATGATTTTATCTCCAAAATGTAAATACGTTTCAAATTTTGCAATAGATCTGTCAGCAAGTGTGTTATCTTTATCCGTGGTATTGTGAATGGGATAGCTGAACGACTCAATGAGCTACAATTATGTTAAATGTTTACAGTTATAGAACGATGTGATGTCAATACATCACTGTGCTACAATAACACAAACCGCGATATACTATGTATGACACCTCACACTATCTTTGTTGCCATTATGGCTGTTAATTAACTGAAGAGTGTGAAAATGTCATTTCTATTACTATTATTATCTAAACGTATCTATTATTAATCATTACTTCTATTATTATCATACAAAAAAATGAATTTTGCAAATATGAGTCTTACTGTGAACGGGAAATGCAAGTAAAAATTAAACTTCCGAATAGTTGTATTAACGCCAGCTTTTGCGTGGACACAAAACAACAACAACAACAACAAAAAAAAGAATGAAAATGAGAATAAGCCGTAACTGAAAAGAAACTCCTTTCGACATGTACTATGAAACAGGGAAGTCGATTAAAAATAAGAAAAAGGATATATTTTAAAAACTAAAAATAATATTATAAAAAGGGAATATACAAGAAATAAAATATGGTAATAATATTAAAAAATATTTTTAAAAGTTGGATTAAAAGAAAAAAATCCAGTAATTAGTTACTTATAGTCGACGCGCAAGCATTTTCGCCGTATTTTAATTACTGTTAATAGAATTACAGTTGCGCCTTTCTATTCAACCATTACACGGACTCGATTTTTTAATTTTAGGCAGATGATACGGACAAAGCCTGAGACGGCAGCTTTTCTTTCAAACAAGGAAGGATCATAACCATACCGGCAGGGGGAGATTCATGCTTTGATCTTTCAATGCAATACAATACACTAACTTCCCGCCTTGCGACCGAAATTACCGTATGCTGCGTATATGCTGCGAGATTGCCATACTCGGATTATGCATTCGATTCAATTATTTATTAGAATATTTATTAAATACTGCCAGTTTACTCTTTTATCGGCACAGAAACAACAACAATAATAAAACGAATCTGCCAAAAGAAAAGAAAAATGATTTCTCTGTTTTCACTTTTTTCATATATGAAATCAAGAGACGAGAAACAGTGCTGAACTGGATGATTGCCATTCGATAACGGGGAATGTGGTTATTCACATACAGACTAACATACCTCATTCTCGTAAATTAAGCCGGTGTAACAACCTCGCAACACCGGACTTAGGCAAGATAGCGCACAGTGGCGGATTTAAAGTTTTTGTAGCCCTAGGCAGTGAACACTACGAACTCCCTCTTTTAATAAATGGACCCATTTAGCTTCACATTTCAACCTATTTTTATCATATTAATAATTTATTGAAGGTTCATTTTTTATTTTATTGAATTTGTGAAAGGGCATTTGTTTTAATTTACTTGTCATGATTTCCGGCATCCATGTCTACTTGTACAGAATATTGTTGAAACAGATGCTCGATGTTGGAATAATTAAGTGAACATAACAACACATTGAAACCTGATCAAATGTACTTTATCAAGTTTTAATATGAATCGAATATTTTGTAATTAATGAAATGTATATTTTTTCTCAGTTTCATTTCTTTTGCACCGAGGAAAATAAATTCCTTTAATCGCCTTGCTTGTATACCCCTTTCAACTTAGCGGCCGCCGCTGTCCGGTTGCCTGCCGTTTCTAAATGTAATTTTATTCCGCAATTTGAGTTGAATGTGAGCTATTCTTGAATAACGCCTGGCAGATGTCGATGTTTATGATCTCTTATATTTGGAGTTATGCGATCCGACGTGTTAATCTGGTGGTTTGTTTATTTTCAGGCCGTTCTCCGAGAGCGAAGATACCATCAGGGAAGAGCAAGATGGCAAGCGGCCAAAGTTATCTGGGTATGTTTATTCTCTTTCTCTCTCTCTCTCTCTGTCAAGGAGCATAATATCGCGACGAACGCGCTTCTCCGAAATATGCACTCACATTTACGAACTTTTTTTTTCTATCAAGAATGTTCAGAATAATCCCTTCAACCTCCATCATCATGTCTCATGAAAGACATGACAATCTTTCATATTATGGGTTTTCTTTTTTAAAAAAAATATCTGCAATGTTTAGATTTTATAATGAAATACCTAAAATGTATTCATTTTTGTGCGTATTTGTTTAATTTCTACAGTATTGTAATAGCATGGTCTAGAGTTATTGCAAATCTTTTCCATTGTAAAAATTGTGTTATCTTAGAAATCATTGGGAAAATAGTCGACATATCTAGGAAATGGATGGGATTTTAAGATGGAAAGGAAAGTTTATCCAAATGATCTGCGACATCCCCCGCACCAAGTGGAGGATTGCAGGTATTCAAAAGGAACAATTTAATTGATTTTCCGATTCATCGCCCGCGCGTCGAACAATTGCATTTTTGAACTTGTAAAAGAAACATGGCTGTAAATGTTCATATTCTGCATATGTTAAGATTCAATGAAAAAAATGACGACTTCTTGAGAGATAGACTAAGCATTCTATGAACAGAATCAGGAGGCCAACAGATTGGTTAAAATAGAAAACGGAGCGGCTGCATAATCAGTCATCTGGAGTCCCCCAACCAATTCACTTTTTGAAATTAGCAGATGGGAATTCTTTTAAGATTTCAACCCTTATTTTTCTTGATTTAGATGGTCGAGAATATTATTGCTGCTCAAAGAAACTTACCAATCACTGTGGATCCGATAATAGAGCATTGTGTAGTCCGTGGCCCAGTCATTTGCTCCAAAAATTGGTGTTTTCATTCTAAAATGCCACTGTTTACTTATATTCTAAGGAATTCTATTTTTTTTTATTATATTTATGGAATATTCCTTGAACGCTTAAATGCTGCGTTGCGTATAAATTCTGTTTCTTTGAGTTACAAGTCGCTTTGAACCGATAAATCTTCCTTATAGTAAGATTGTATTCTTTCTACTTCGAGACATTATAATTCCACCTGTTGAATGCGCAATGCTAACACTCCCGAAGCTGGGCGACCGATGAAAGATGAGTTGCGCAAATGTGCCTGAAAAACAGTGTTTGGAAGAGAAGTGTGCACAGGAAATATAATTTTTATGCATATCGATACAAAATAATGCACATTAGAATCAATACAAAAATGAGTTGTGCCGACTTCTTCATATGACTGTGCAATTTTCTGACGTAGAGACAGTCATTTTTTCCTTCTGCCGCTGCTTTCATTTCGGTCACATTTCACAAATCTATTTATGTGAGGCAAGTTTTCGGGATTTATTTTGGTTTTCCGATTTCGTGCCAAATGTGAATTATGCGCACCAAAACCACACGCAAATGAGTTTCTCGATTTCCGCCGGAGTGAGCGGCTGCCAGAATCCGCGCCAAGGCCACACTTCCGCAAGTTTGCGGGTGAATGAAATGCTTGGAGAGGAGCGTCACCACCTGTTGCCATAAGAAGAAACCAAGAAATATACGTGCTTTTCCTCTTTTATCGTTTTGAAAATTAGATGATTGTTCGCAGAAATTGGCCCAGCAGCTCACTTGCTTATCGTATTTTTATAATAAATATAAATTTGCAACATGTATTTAATTATAAATGTCGTATTAATGAACTTTATTAGATTTCTTCAGAGGAATTTTAAAAACGTTCATCCATTAAAAAGACAATAAATTTTACATCGAACTTACTCATAACTGTGAATATGCAAGTTTGTATTATTGTGAAGCGCATCATATTTCCTTTCCCTGAAGATGAGATAGGATGTTAAGAACTCAAATGAAGTAGTTGCTTCTCATTCACTCTTTTCGAGGTTTGATTACCAATAACCCCCCTTTATAAATTCCTGCAAGCTATTTCATCTTTATGAAGACTTCTGAAATAGACTTTTCATTCTAACTTCTTCAAAAATGTTTGAATAATTAAGGTGCTATATTTTGGTAAACAATTCAAATTTGACTTAAAATGATTTGATCTATTTAATTTCATTTAATTAGCATAAGTTCAATTCACTTAGCTTAAAACATCGTTCAGTAGTCAAGTTTAATAATAAGTTAATAATTACCTTTTACTCGTTTTCGAAAAAGACGACACGTCCGATTAAAAATGCTATAACTAATCAAAATGCTGTCATTGTTGTGTCATTTTTACTTATGCTATTACAACTACACTTTTATTATACCTTCATTGTGATAAGATGTAGTTCGCCGAAATCGTTTGATACGACAAAATAAATCTTATTCATTCTAGCCGTCTTCAATGACCTCATTAATGGTATTAGTATAATTATATCAACCCATTTTGATGATATAATGTTATCTAAAATAAAATACTGACGCTAATGCTAAAAATTATAATTGTATAATAAAGGTAGAGAAGATTGATTGCTTAGATGCGCTTTTAAAATGGCGAAATGAACTGACCCTGAAAATCGGCAAAATCTTTCCAGTAGTTGAAATTAGGGCGTCTGTATTGCGATATCTCTCGAAAAGGGGGGTAAAGAGAGCAGTTGAAAATTGGAGAAAGATTTAGAAATCATGATCTTTAGAAACCACCCCCAGAAGTATTTAGTAATTAGGGCCCCCCCCCCCCCACACACACATATTTAATGTAAAATAGACTTCTCTTGTAAACGGATGATAGTTGAGAGCAGGGAATCATTGATAACGCATCTAACTGTCATTTACTTTCGTAAGAAATAAAAATGATCAAAATCGATTCCAGTGGTCAAATAACGGAAATTTTCTAAATTTCGATGAGTCGTTACGCCTTCACGAGATCTCTGCGAGAAAGGAAAACGTTGTCATTTTAGGGTTTAGATTTGTCGGTGAACACCATGAACTGGACGAAGGAAATTTAGCACGCAATCTCGGCAGCACAGTTATAAGATTTCTTTTTTCCTCCCCTTTCCGACTGCACCTTTTGCTAAGACTTTGCCTTAAATGAATAGAATGCCTGTGTGATTTGTTTCTGTATGGATGCGGCAATCTAATCTTCCATTTCTGTTGCAGGTACATGTGCCAAATGTCTGGGAGTGATCAGCGAAAAGGGCTGCCAAGCGGAGAACCTCAACTACCACCAGAGGTGCTTCGTATGCTCATTATGCTGTAGGTGTCCGTTTCCTTTGACATGGATTCTTCTTACTTCTTTTCAACGTTTAGTTCACGAAGAGAAAGTATTCTGAAAATGTGTTACCAAACAAAACTAAACTTCACATTTACAGAAATATTGATACTCCAAATTGAAAATACAAACGCAGTGGTATATTGATAGGAAGTGGCGTCCAGGATTCAATGTTTTTACGTCAACAATGGCTTAACAAGTGTAGAAGGAATAGTTCTATTCTTCTTCTTTTTTTCAGAAATGGCTTTAAAAGAAGGAACAGAAACGTATGACAGTTTTCTCTCTTGGCCCTCATAATATTGACGTCTTGGGATTGTACCCTTTCATTCGCCACTCTCCCTTACACTTTGCACAAATCGAAATTTCCATTTAGGAAATTCGTCGCAAAGTCCGTCGGATTTTCTTTGGTATAATAAGATCTTGCGACTTTCACATGAATGTCAAATACAATAAAATTTGGAAGACCGTTTTCCTGACTTTGAACCTTTTATTAAGAGAGAGAGAGAGAAGCAAAAGTACACACCCATTGAAACCTGGTGGGGAGTGTAAAGAAATAGGCGTTCCCCATACATGTTATCGCCCAATGGAGCTTTGTTATTGGCGGGGATCAGCGGTTGATTAATTGAACTTTAAAATGTTGCCGTTTCAAATTCCAGGTGATCTCAAACTCGTGCTTTATCAAATTTAAGTTACAAGTGCCAATAACAGATTCCTCCACTTGATAGGCTTTGAGTTGTTTAAGATTGCTCAAACTGAATTCGAAAAGGAACAGGCAAGAATATTAATTTGTCCATGCTAAATGTGTCTCAAAATTTTGTTTACGGTAAGCATGATTTTTGCCAAGAATTGCTTTGACTTCTCCCCCGCCGCAACAAAAGCTTCCTCTCATCGTTTGTTGCGCCAGCGGAGAGGGAATTGCGGGGGTGTAGAGTTTATATTTATTCAATTTGGCTGAAATGCTTTTTGGCAAACGAGGCAAAATATCTGTGGCAATGAGCTAAGTTTGATCTTCTAATCAAATTAGGCGTCTTAACTGATTTTTCAGGTAACAATGTTTCAGTTTATTCTCTGCTCATTAAATTTGTGATGATATTTTCATTTCTTTTCCTGATCGAAAGTTCAACATTTTTTATTTTCTTGTATACAAAAAGAAAATATTGTACACTTCAAAAAACTTAACTCTCAAGATTTTGGTGGAATTCCAAGTTGTAGACCTACTTGTCCAGAAATGATTAAATTTAATTAAATTCCGAATGAAACTTTTCTATCTGCAAAATTTTTTTTTATTGCCTTCATTTCTAAATGTGTTATTTTGTTGTGAATGTTGATCTTAATTCTGCATTAAATATCTATTTCAAAACGTCAAACATTTCAATTTCAACGTATTTATTTCTTTTTTAATATTTCCGCTTTGGTAAATGACGCAACATGGTGTTGCACGTCTCGCCGTGATATGTATCTGGACAAATTTATGAAAACAAGCAATGATTTTTTAATTACATAAACCTATAAGACAATTGCTCTTGAATAAAACTCAACTTTTTATACATACGAAAAATTTATTTAAAAGATTATATTATTTTTAAAAAATGTTCTTATTCTACAACTTAATGAATAAAGAATAACTTATTGAATTTTATAGTTTGAAGATACAGTCTGTAGTTATATTAAGCTGTTTCTGAACTAGAACAACGAAACTGATATAAAGCTGAATATAAAAATTTCTGAACCTACGGATTTGAAGTTTTTTACAAGTATTTGAACTCAAAAATGATTTCTTTTGTATTATGGGTCTAAAAATTCAAAAATGAGTTATTTTTTTCTTTCAAAAGCTGTTTATATGTATAGATGAATCAAAAAGACTGGAATATTTTTAATTAAAAATCTCTATTTTCTAATATGTGGTAAAAGGGCACTAACAAAGCGCTACTGAATATTTCATTATAAAATGCATTTGGAGGTTTTTTTTTCAGGTTTCACAAAAATCTCCGAATAAATAAATAAATTATGGTGTCATTTAGGATTATCGAAACAACTTGTAGCAATTCATCCTCATTCGATAATCATAGCTCACGTCCTCGTTATCGCAGCATTCGAGTGCCGAACGATCCTAAGCACCGTTTCTTCCTCTATTTGTCTGCGAGAAGTGAGATGAACGGCGGTTGATGAAGTCTGAGTTGATTCCAAAGAATCCGCACGTTCAGGCGTGCTGTGCCGAACTCAAGAGACCGAAAGAAATATTATGTAGAGTGGATGCATTCTATGAGTAATAAATATATTCTCATTCGCGTTGCGATGAAAAAACCTGTGAGAATGTCTTCATTTTTCAGGTAAACAACTTTACGGCAATCCTTACTACACGATGAATGGAAAGCCCTATTGCGAGGAAGATTATTTGGTAAATATTTTATTCGAAACTAAATTTTGAAACAAAATGTATCCAAATTGTTATAATAACGTTTTCTAAGCATACCTTTTAACAATTTTTTTTTTTTTAATTTCGTCATTTTTTTGTTTTGTTATTATACTCAATATATTTTTTTCTACGTTTTCAGAGCAAATTAGACAAATGTGGTTCTTGCCATCGACCCATACTCGAAAAGGTAAAACAAATTTCAGGATTTTTTTAAACTTTAAGTTGCTTATATCTTGATCACCCGGCTGTAAATTTGAATGAATCTTTTTATTCTCTTTATACGAAGAGAAAGTATTGCAACCGTCAAAAAATTCGACCTCCATATTTTGATGAATGGCCACAGATATCCCTGAGTACGAAAACCCCTTTTTCGGAATTGTAGTTGATGCCTCTCAGACCATCTGCTTTGTAGTGCCTACAGAATAAGGAATGTATATATTCTGATTGTATTTAGTGTTTACAACAGTAAAGCATAAACATGGATTTCAGCATATTTAAAACTTCTATTAGGTACTCTTTGAAATTTCAAAAAGACCTGCTCATTCTAAAAAATTAATAAATAAAGACCATTATTAATTAATAAAATACAGATATTCAATTAGATCTCCCTACTTACGTAATAGTATATTTCAAAAGTTGCCGGCGCCATGATAAGGAATCCCGACATTTGGAGGACCCGCATACATCGTGCTCAAAAACTAGTTTTGAAAAATATTTTCACAACTTTGTTTAATCATTGAAGAGACTAAGAAACGCGGAATCAGTTGTATTCAAATATAAGAGGCTTCGGATGGAATGAGTGACAGCACGAAGGGCCGTCGATTTCGGATTCTTTCTTTTTATTTTTGGCTTCAGTAGTATTATTCTACAAATTAATAATTTTAGGTATTACATGTCATCAGATCTTTACCTTGGAAACAACTTTTTGTTTATATATATATATATATAATATATTTAAGCTCGTGTAACTTTTCCAATGAAGTTCATTACAAAATTTTCATTTCTCTATCGTATTTTTTTTTAAACATTTGAGGTGGTCGTTTTACACCAGAGTGAATATAGAAGCAGGCTGTGTCTGTGAGGTTACGCCTAACACGAAGAAGTTTGAAAACAAAAAGATCATTGTCTTTGTCAAAAAAAAAAAAAAAAAAAAAAAACACTTTTTGCAATTTTTTTCCCAGCGTTATACACATTTGTGTTACGGTAACTCAGAATGATGGAAAGTAAATGCATTCAAATATAAAAATGTATTCAATTTTGTAGGCGCCAACACTGTAGATTTATATCAAACAAAATAACTAAAATCTAAAAAGTTGAAATTTCGCACGGGATATCATCTGAACTGCCTTTCTCTGTCGGATTTCACAGCTTATCCGTTGACCACGTATTAAGCTGCAACTCGAGTGTTTGTAAACGTACTACCTCAAAAACCTAGATGGATGAATTTCGACGAGCCATCTTGTTATAAAATGATATCAAAGTTTCCTTCTAATTAGATGAAAAGAAGACTCGTGAATTGCACACTCGGTTATCTACGAAATACAAAAGGCGTTTCAGTGCGAGGAAGTCGAGAGAAGAAATATCATTTTTAATTATTATCCTTATCCTTATCCTTATTATTATCCTTATTTTAATTATTCTAAAACGTTCAGTTTGCCTGAGCATCGGCGGGAACGTCTGCAGGACATTAAGATTCGCCTTTTCCTTTGTTGCTTCAGAAGGTGAAAATTAGACAAAGCAAAATACATACTGTGCACGGTATTAACAGGTGTCCGGCATTACTTATTCTTTTATGAGAAGCTCAGTAAGAAAAATTTCTATATATGTTCTTCAGTGGACATTCTTTTATGGACATCCTGCATTTACTGAGATCTAAAAATTAAAGCTTATTCCAATTAAATATAAATTAGATGCCAATAATGGATTCTAAGAATATTTTGGATATGAGGAATGTAATACATTCTTTTTCTTTTCTTCCTTTTTTTATAACGTAAAAAATAACTTTCGTGGTTTTTATTTATTATTTGATCAGTTCTGATATGCCATTTCGAAACACTCGTACTGTGAACGGGCAATTGTATGAGTGCATACCACTTTTGAATTTAATTGCGATTAAATAATAGGATTAATTTTTTTGGGTTATTTTCGCACCTCATTCGAATGTCAAGCGTTTTGAAAGATTTTTCTAAAGCATCAGAAGAAATCTGCCATTTGCGGTAAGTGTATATAGCATTGATTTCAAACAGATAAAACGCTGAAATAGCAGGCAAATTCATTCCTGATTCTCTCGCTCTATCTGCGATTTTATATATTTGACCGTGTGTGAGGCACTTATCGGAGGCGGACTGTCGCTAAGCATCACCATTTCAAAAAGAGCATTAAATTTACCTGTAAAGCACCGGCAGTGTCTATCACATCCTTTAAGGAATGTCTCTTACCTAATGTTTTCCTCTGCTCTCCACAGAGAGCAGACTGTTTCCCCAGATCAGAGCTGCGCTTCTAAAAGAAAGTTTCGCTTTCTGCTAATCTCGTACAGAAAATACGCATTCTTCCCGGCTGTTGGTACACATGTATCAAACTGTGCATTTTGGAACTACTTCATCTTCCTTTTGAGAGCATGCAGTAGTCACATAACTTGGCAAATTTTATACATATTACTCTCAGTTTTTGTGATGAACGAAGACCTGATGTTTGAATAATATTTTAATATCTTTTTTTAGGATTTTGACAACCATGTTAGTGCTTTAATATTGTAAATTGTTTTAATGTTGGTAGTCAGATGGGGATAACCTTGAGAGAGTATCAAAACTGAAAGAAACTGATTTAATTGGAATATTTGGGATGCTCGAAAATCTTTATTAATAAGTTAATCTTTGGTTCCGTCTGTTGCAAAATGAATGAAACATGCTTTAATTGCTATTTTAAGGTGTTCTAAAAACTTGAGAGAGTGACATAATATTTCGCTTTTCATCTGTCCAAATAATTAGTTGATTTTCAAAGGTCTTTCGAAGTGAGACAATATTTTTTTGACCCACAGGTGCTGAAGGCCGAGGGCCATAAATTCCACCCAGAATGCTTCAAGTGTGCTGGATGCAGAAAGTGTTTGGACGGAGTTCCCTTCAGCGTCGATCCCCAGAAGAACATCCTCTGTATGGACTGCTACAAGAAGTATGGCATCCTTTCACATTTTCGAAAGTGTTGCACTTCTTTCGCTTTCATCTGCACGAAATCGGGAATGAAAATGAAAATAGCAGAATTTTGAATTTCGGACACTTTAAAGGAAAATAGACTTTTGCTATAACTTGAAAATTCATGACATTCGGATGAATATTTCCTTATTTATATTCCTCGACATTGTTCTCTCTGGCACTCTACTTAGAAGTTGGAAAAATAGATGAAAAAACCATTAAAAAAATCTAGAAATTCTTACTTATTAAAGAATCAATTAAAAATATGAATTAATAGCCGCCTTACGCGCCGGTTCGGTGCGAATATTGGTTATGTTTACTCAATTAAATGTCTTATGCTTAATTTTGATGCTCCTAACTCTCTCAAAAATGCATTTTTAAGTCTCAAATTAAGCTCTATTATCTTACATTTATTCTATTTACTGGGATTTGAATCATAATGAAATATAGGCTCATGATATCACACTGCTGACAAGATTACAACTGTCCACGTCAACTATATCCTAATTGAACATTGTCTTTTGCATCACTGTATCTTTCTGATTTCTGCCCAGATATTCTTCCTTAATCTGCAGCAATGGCGGAAAATCACGCGATTAAATATTTGATGAAAACCGTTTCAATTTCAACGCAACAATGAAACCTATGCCAAAAATGAGTTTTAAAAATTGCTGTAATGCAGAGGAAATTTTAATGACATTTAAATTGGTTTTGCTGAGAAACTCATAATTCTTACTTTATATTGAATTAAATAAAAAAATAAATTAAAAAAATCTTGTAAAGTGTACTCTTGTAATCTCTTAAAGTCTAAAAAAGTGTACATTTCCAATCTCCAAAGAATATCAGTACCGAATTAGGTAGGTCAAATGGCCTGGCCTGTAAAGGGCAATGCACACTCATGCACAATTTTTTTTTATTAATTGAGAGGCAAACTACTCGGACATTACACATTCCATTACACACGTATACTCCTTCCTTTCAACAATGGAAAAAAGTTTTCGATTAAATATTTGATGAAATTATGAAGATGATTTTAATTTTACTATTGTTGAAAATTTTGCAAAGAAAAATATTAAAAAATTTTTTAAAGTTTAGGAAGGATTGGATTATAGCAATTAAATTGGTATTTATAATTTTAAGAAATTGCAAAAAGGAATATTATGCAGCAACCATTTTGAAAGGTTTTAAGAAAAATTTGGAAATTTTACCTAATTTTTAAGTAATTGAAATTTTTAAAAATCGCATCAAGGTATTTTTTTCCTTTCAAACTATATTTGTATCAAATTAGGGTAGCTCTAAATCATATGGTCTGATTTGTAGAGTGCCAAAACTCCTGGACGTGCCCACTTGCTTATTTATTATTAGTAGAGACTGGACTTTTGAAAATCTGGAAGATATTTTCTTTTATAGGGATCAATTCGATGAATATATTTTACAGAATAAAACAGAATGCATCTTCCAGTAATTGATTAAACTCACTCGAGGTCTTCGGGTAAAACATTTTGGGAGCTGCCTTTTCTTTCTTAAACTTCCAAAACCATATATGCTTGCCGACTTCAATGTAATGTGAAAGAAGAAAAAAAAAACATTTAAATAACAAATAGTATGAAAATTTAGGATATTTAACTGTGGCTCTTCTTCGTGAGAGTTAGTTTTAAAAAATCTAATTAAAAAAATAGCAGAGTTAAAATGAATTACTATAAATTTTGTTGTCGCTATTTATTTGTGAATAAGTAAAAAAAAAAAAAAAAACTGAGTCACACTGATAGCTGGCATAAAAAAAATATTTAAAAAAATTCTTAGATTAATATCGTGAAATTTAAGTTTTACTTGATTTCGATTTAATAAAATTCAACTACTTTCAATTTTTGGAAACAGAAACTCCAGCTTTGTCCAGTCCAGTCCTTTGCTCATTCGGTATAGTTTTTAATTTTGTCGCGTACGCGATTTGATTTAAAACAACTCAACACAATTATGATTTGAAGAAATAGAAAAACGCAAACTATAATCTAAAGAAATGGATTCGAACACTTCTTGTAAATCTTAGTTTCATTAAAATTCTTTTCTTACACAAGCAAATTCGTCTAGTTCCATGTGATATTTGCGGATTAAAAAATCTGATATTCCAGCAGTATTTATAATATTGTGTCGAGATTAAATGCCGACGCAACAGATTTCACAGAAATAAGGATGAGGTGAAAAATAGTAAATAAAATATTTTTTTTCTACTAAGCAATATAATGTAATATTACACGAGTCTGAAATTAGAACCTATTAAAATGATTAAAAAAGAAATTGAAAATGATCAATGGAAAAGAACAGCTGAAAGAAAACGCGCCTATGAACTTCACGACACTACTCATCACTCCTTTGTGGATTCGAATCGTCCGAAAGAGGAAGGTTTGAGTAACACTAAACGAACAGAATACCTTTTTAAATCAATTGAAAAATAAAATATTACCCTATATCTACCGCAAAAAAGAAAAAAATCTGGGAACTTCTAGTCAGTTGTCTGTTTGCTAATCTGCCTTGGTTTTCTTCTTACATGTTCTTTTGATTTAATCCGAATGTCTGTCAAGATGGATAAAACTAGAAAGAACTGAATCATATATGTTAGACGAATACCACTCATTTTTAAAATAAATTAATTTAGATTGACGTAATTTTCCCAAAAACAATATGCCAAGTCCAAAGTAAGAGATTTTTTTTGAAGTAGTATAAGTGCAAATGACAGTGAAAACTCAAGGCATAGTTGCATAGGTCTTTCGAAATTCTTTTTCCTGAAAAAATTATTAACAGAATTTATTATTTCCTGAGAGAATTAACAGTTTAAGTTAATGATGTTAAATGATTAACCTATTTCCTTGAAATGATCAAACATTAAGTTATGAAGGTGGATTCTATGAAATGATGACTCCTGAAGAGGTGTGTCAGAATTTGCATTAATAATAAATATTAGCCTTGTGATTATTACATTTTCTCGGCATTAAATGTTTATATATATTTAAAATTTTTATTTATTTTTTTAGGAAGGTAGCTCCGCAATGTGCCCGCTGCAAGAAACCCATCGCACCTCCATCTTATACCAACGAAGTCACCCGGGTCCTGGCCATGGGGAACAGCTACCATACCACCTGCTATCGATGTGAGGTACGTAATACGTGGTCATCTGCTTTCTATCTCAAAACGTGGTCATCTATAACATTCGCGATCACTCTACGCAATGCTAGTGGCATTTCAAGACCATCTCTTGAGGCCGATCACTAAGCGCTAGGTCATTCTGAAACCCCTGCCTCCCCATCCCCATCCAAATGACACGATAAAAATGAACTGATATGATAGTAGCATGGTTTATGCATCCAATCCGCATCATGCCGATTTTCCTCAGTGACAATGGATTTTGGCGTGCCATTGGCGTGGTCATGAATGTTCAACTGCAGTATGCAGTAACCCATGATGTAGTGGCGAGGTGAAAGAATAGACGTCGTCCTTTTGGCTACTAACATCAAGATGAAAAATGCTTATAATAGCTACATTCCATTTAGAATTTCAGAAAAGTTAAATGTCCAATTTTATTTTTCAATAGAATCCTATTTATATCAACGGATAATTTAAAAAGATTTTCTAATTCAAATTGGAGAATTATGTAACCATCATTTTCCACAATCATCATCATTATGAGCGAATAAATAGAAAGCTGGATTTCCTGCTTTATTTAAAGGATCACTGGCAAAGCATTGTTTTGAAAGCAGCACATGATAGTAAAATTGAACTTCAACTTCTCAGTTTATCACAGTTACAGATAATATATTACATAAAAAAATTTATCAAAAAAAAAGAAAAGAAGAAGAAGAAGAAGAAAAAATATGCAGAAATGAAATTGACGCCACTAAAAAAAAGGTAATTTTTTGCCATTTTTGACAATAATATAAAAGCTTTTTATGAAGTAATTGTTCTGGAAGATATGATCATTCATTTCCATCGGTAAGTCATAGCCAACGATTAAGCAAATTGATTTTCATAGAAAGTCATAGGTGATGGATGATTAAGCTCAATTTCTTGCTAGGTTAAACTTTCTGTTTTATAACTATTTCTTGATTTCTTTTATATATTCTTTCCTATGACTGAATAGAGTTTTTAGGGACATGGCGAGTTCTCTCCAGAGAATTTCTAAAAATATTTTATAGCTTTGCTAGAAATACGATCATCTGTAAAAACATATTTGTTTATATTTGACGGTTACGATTCAAGAAAAAATAATAAAGATTTCTGTGCTAAGTGCTTTAGAGATTTATATATGTATATATGTTATTATATTACAAATATATTCAGATGAAATAATGGAGGATAAAATGAACAAATAATTACGCACAGTACAAAAAAAAAAAAAGTATTCCAAGGATTGCTTTCTTTTCTTCCATCCAAGGATATGTTTTGTTATTAAAATCGTATTGCAAAATGTTAAATTATATTTTTTGTGATATTAAAAGAGGCCATTCCTAATCAGAAATGGTTCATGGCTTAACATGAATTAAAAAATGATGAATTTTTGGCCCGTCGCGTCCTTAAAAATGCACTTCCTTCTTATGATTATTCCCCGTTTATTTTAATAGGACTGCGGCCTTCCCTTGTCCTCCAATAGCGATGGTCGGGGCTGCTACCCTTTGAACGACAGACTGTACTGCTTCGACTGCCACAAGCGACGGGCCCCCAACGTCGCCAGGATGATGCCGAAGAAATGACTGCGACAAGTTTTACACGGTCTTCCTTATTAGAAATTCCCTTCTTTTGTTGATTCTTTCCGGTAACAGCAGAATTAGTTGGGAACTGAAAACAGCTGCAATTTAGTTTTCCAAGAACCCAAGAAAGTTTCAAATGTTTCATTTTTCTGGAGGAAAAAATATTCAAACGAGCGAAATTGGAAAAAAAAAGTTTTCATACAGAAAATACAAAATAAATAAATTAAAAATCCCAAGAAAGTATTTCGTCATATGATGTACAAAAATTTAGCATCTGGTCAGTATGAATTAAGTGACCAATGTTCAATGGTACCCAAAAGTCTTGATTTAATGTGTGCCCGAATTAATAGAAAGAATATATGTTAAAATGCATTATTTATCTTCTTCAGAAAGGGAAAATATATATTTTATTAAAAATCTGCTGTCTCTCTTTGAGAAAAGCCTCTTTGAAAGTTAAGATTCTTAAATTTCGTGCAACCCACAGCATATTTACTGTGATCATGTAGCTCTGACAAATCAATTAAAAATGAAGCGCATTATCGAATTTTTTAAAAAATTCCCAAATAAATGCATTACTTTAAAAAATATATCGTATTTTCAGCATGTCTATCTTCTGAAAAGCTTTTAATATATTTGACAGTTAAAATTAGTTATGTTAAGTTTGGCTTAAGATGTTATGTTTTGGGCTAAACTTAAGATAAAATTCATTTGAAAAATGATCGATTATTATTTCAAATGAATTCACTTTAAGGATTACGAATTATCATTTAATGATTCATTCAAAGAATTATTAAATCAATTTTATTAGCAGTTAACAGTTTTAATATAAGAAATTCTAATAAACAGAAGTAAGGAGTTTTAATTCATTTTTATACATGGTGCCTCTAAAATGCTTGCTCTATTTACTCTAGTTTCATTTTTGTAAGTACAGGCAATATAAAGAATCTATAAAAAGGCTTATTAAACTTGATGTATTTATGATTTTTCTTTTGTTTTTAGAAATTCAAATAAAAAGGATTTACTTTTACAAAATCGTTGTCGATTCCTGGTTTTTCTAGAAAACAGATAAATTGCATTATTTGCCAAATTGCATTAATGAATTAATGATGCACTAATGAATTAAAAGGCAGTTTTCTCCCAGCAGGACTTTTGAAACCAACGTCTTCAAAATTGCCTGACTGATTCAGATAAAAGCCAGCAGATGACTCAGAATTTGCATGACTTCTACAAAAACAGAGGAAATTCTTATTCGGAAAATTTACGATGAGGATAAAAACACCAGTTTCCGACATCTCTGGAAAACTGCACAAACTCCAAAACTTGAAAAATATCATTTGCTGCTGCTTCGCAGAATTAAGCTAGGATAATTTGGGGAATACAAATGATCCTATATTGTTAGCTCAAAATGTATCTCGTATTTATATAGTTGCATCAAATTTTTAAACCCTTTTTACGAATTCTCTTCATCCTACGTAATGTGCTTTAAATTACACACGAACAATCTTCTGGTATAATGACTTAACATGGATAGTATGATGCAACAAAATGTCTGATAAACGTTGTTGCTGTACTTCAAAGCACTTCTAATAACTCTATGTATGTGCCTGAGTCATCTGTTCTATTTTCACTTATGAAAACACTGAACGAGATTTCCGGTTGTTCATTTGTGTAAGGTGATTTTTACAATACATCTCGGTTTCGATGGTTGGATCAGAATTTTGTTTATAATTGTCAATGTTATAAATAAAACAATTTGAATGCTAAATTGAAAGAATACAAATTACAAATTTAACACAAATTCGCAAACAAGAGCAGAAAATTCGATATTAATAAGTGAATGGTTATGAACTTAATAACATTAGATGAAATTTAATTTCTAAATGGTACTGCAGTCAGCCCAACGAAAATTGCGTAAATGTTATTTCAGTCGTAATATTCCAAATATTTAAACATGCGGCGTATAATGTTCCATGATAAAATCCGGTTATAAAAACTAAACGTAAATTTTAAAAATCAGAAAAAAAAGGTTTTTTTTTTTTTCCTTTTTCTATTGAGGACGTGATAATATAGGTTATAGGTTGGTTACATTTCATAATCTTGTAACAGTTTCTGATCTACACGTAAAAGTAACCTGTTGCCCCCTCATCTCAGAGATGACTGACCTCATAGATGATACTTTTTCTAATTTTTCTCATGTCATTAATAAAATGCAAATGTAATGCGAAAATTTTAAAATGCAATATATGAAAATATTAATATATTGCATTTTAGAGAAAAAAAAAGGCATAAAATATAAAAAAAACATCATCAAAAGAAGCAACTGCTGCATTGAACTGCAATACATACTAAAGACAGGCAGAAGCTCTAATTTCGTGGCGTAGCGTGAACTTCCGCCTAGGACGCCGCCCTCTTACTTAGCTATTTAAATCTAAAAGGCTTCAAAATGTACAGACATTTATAGAAATACAGGACTTTTCGGCAAGAATAAAGTTCTTATTGTGCATTATGCAGGATAAGGTCACATATGTAATTATCACATTTAAAAAAATAATAGAGAATAGAATATAAAAAACATAGATCAACTTCTAATTAAAACTATAAAGGTACATTTTTACGGTACAATTTTATTGAAAAATTAATAGGATTAAAAATAAAACTTTTTCAATTTTTCAATAAACGTTTTACTGAAAAATTAATAGCCTTTAGCTAAAACTTGACACATCTCCTGTTTCTAAGAGTAAAATCTTTTATTACACTATTAATGTTTATGGCAATCTCTATTGCCTTTTACCTTTTCAACAATTTTTTCACAGATTTCTGCAGCATGAAAATCGTCTCTTCATTTTTCATCCTTATTTGATTTTGATTTGATCCTATCTGCGGCGTTTCTCATGCAAAAATCGTAATCTTCGTTTGTTCTAATTTTTTTTTCTTTTTTTGGCATTTTTCTACATATATAAGTTTTTTTGTATTTTGAAAATTGTCACTCCACCGCCTTTTTTTTTTCTTTCAATTCAGCTGAAATCAGATTTTTTCCGACATATTTCTTTAAGATTTTCAACATGAATATTTTTAAGGAAAATTCCCTCTCAACCACAGTTAAGCCATGGGATTATATCGTCAAAATCTTAATTACTTCATCATTTCTATAAAACTTTTGTATTTCATACACAACATTTTAATGAAAGCTTGTCGATTCGATTTTAAATACTTCAAAATCCACAAATACCACTGAATTGCCAGCCACTTTGTTCACAAAGTTGTTCCATTCTATTAAAACAGAATCCCATTCCTTTCCTTGTAATTTGTCAGAACAGAGAGAATGACTTTCATTTTGTTGAAGAGAGTTTATTTGGTCATTTCCCACGGATTTGAGCACCCTATTTCGACAACAAAGTTTATTTCCTTCACTATCGCAATTAGACATATACTTTCAATTCCAACATTTCATCAAATAAAGTATCCAAATATAAAGTATGGCTTTTGTGAGGTTGAACATAACAAGTTACAAATATTAAATATTTATACGTCTCCCACAGCGAAAAAATGTAAATAGGTAAAATGCTTTTCTTTACACTCATCTAGGAAGATGTGAAGCTTCGTGCTTTTGTCTGTAAAATTTTCTGAGATATTAAAAAGGTAAATCTATTGATCTAGATCGTTTTGTCGTATCTGACCGGTTTAGACCGAGATTTTTGTTGCCATGTTTAGGGATAATATACACATCACATAAGATAACTGAAATTGCAGATTCAAAATAATAACACATTTTTCGGTATCTGTACTTCTCTATTCTTGTATGCACGCATTGTGTATGTAATTCAGATGTGGTGGGAGAAATGTTCCGATGGGAGACGAATGAACGCTTGTCACTTTTTATGTTCATCGTCATAAAACCCAAAAAAATATTGGATGGAGGTAAACAAAATTTCTCTAATTATCCTTCAAAATAACATACATTTCATACTATATTGATTGAATGAAACATTTAATGTGTCATTTAAATTTAATTATTCGCGAATGTTAATAATTTTTATGGTGTTGGGTAACAAGAATTGTACGAGCGAATGACGAGAAATAATAGAAAACGAAGAGAGACAGAATTAAATGAACGTCATTTCAAATTAAATATAACGCACGGATAATGGAAAGCGATTTTCACGTTATTTAAATTTTATAACAAAACTGCTGGTGCCAGGGGCGTTGCTGCCTCGGAAGAAATAATTTTGGATACATCGCTTGAAATTTTAAATAGCTATCTTGTTTCATTAGGAATAGCAGAAACACATTTATTTTCTTATCTGCACTGAATACATTCATTGAAATTTAATGATATATAAAAAAGAAGTACAAGTAATATTTATTCCATATTTTTTTTTACTTTATTATTTAAGTGCTTTTAGAGTAGACAATGTTTTATGTTTTTCCGTCTTCAGTACAATCAAATATATTTCTTGGCTATCCGACTCGTGAGCATCCAACATTAATTCATTATTCAAGTGATTCAAGTAATATAATAAGTGATTATTTTACTATCGCATATTATAATCTTAATAATAAGTGATTACTTTATTATCAAGTGCTTTCAAGTGATTCAAGTGCACTCAACATTACTTTATTATTCAAGTGATTCAAGTAATATAATAAGTGATTACTTTATTATCACAT
>JAPMOR010051224.1:321306-360907 GCA_026543865.1 Argiope aurantia
GACCTCCAAGGTATACACGTAATAATGCTCGTTAAAATTTTAATCATTAAATCTTTTATGTAATTCTTACTTTAATAGCTTCTTCTTTAAAATATTTTAAAACTTAAAATTTCAATTCACTCATAATATTATAAAGGCCTTCAGTCATAACGTAATCTGCATCTCTCTAATTTTCTGTTAGCTCCCGTAGAATTTATGCTTTAAATTAAAGTGGAAATGATTAATCTGCAATTAATATAATATTTTTTACTGAAACAAAGCATTTTTTTTTGTAATATGATTACAGAAAACAGAGTCACTGAGCATTAAAACCTAATGGGCACCAAAGAATATCTTTCTTAATTTATGTAATATCTCAAGAATTTGCCAACAAATTTTTTTTTAGATTCATCATAAGCAGGTCTATTAATTAACAAAGTGTCTCATGCATTTAAAATTAAACAAAGAAAATAAACAGAATCGTTTAAAATAATCGGTCGAAAACTGGTAAAAAAAATTACTTAAAAAACGATGAACTTAAACTAACATAAATACAATTTAATTACAAAAGCATACAATTAACCTAAAAATAATTCCGCTTCTGATGAAAATAGATGTAAACAATCAGAACACAATGCGCATGCGTGAATTTTCAACACCAGTTACAGTAACGCAAATTTTTCTACGCCAGTTGGGGTAACGCTATGCAGATTAGAAATTTTTAATTTCCTTTATTCTGTTTTCTTTTAATTCAAAAGTACTTCAGAGTGAATCCGAAAGATCGATTAATTAACATTTAATTTTCAATGCATCAAACATTAAGAAAATAAACAGAATCCTTTGAAATAATCTGCCGAAAATTTCTTAAGCCTATCCTTTTTAGAGTGGGAAAAAAGACTCATTACTCATTTGGCGGTGGGGAAAATAAAGAATTTTTTTGGCGGGATAGTTAGTTTTTAATTAATAATTAAAATTATAATTAAAAATTCAATAAAAGGGACCCCAGGTGCACGTTCCCCACCTCCAAGGTATACACGTACCAAATTTGGTAGCTGTAGGTCAAATGGTCTTTTCTGCAGAGCGCCAATACAGACACATTGAGCTTTATATAAATATAGATAGATTAGACGAAAAAATATATTTTTTTAAACTTAAAATTTGGGGAAAAACTGCATATAAAATAAATTGATGTCATTTTTTAATTCAAATTTTGAAAAGGCAAGAAAATTGGTAATACTTTTTTATATTTTGGGGTAATACTTTTGTGTTATGTATAAAACTTCTTAATTTACAGTTTTAAATTACATTAAAAAAATTGCTCTAAGGTACACATTTTTTTCATCCTCCAAAGCATGCAGTAACTTTAGGTAAACAATTTGCTTTGTAAAGTATGAATGCCTCTTTTTTTTTTTTTAAATCATTAGTAGAGATTTTTCTTAACATCATTGCTGTTACTGCAAGAAATTGTCTATTAAAAATGAAATAAAAACACAGAATACTGATTTAAAACATCCATTTTAATCAAAACAAAAGAATATAGGCATTAAAACTGAACAAATACACAGGCGAGAGAAAAGACACATTCCTTCAATAAAATTTATATCTGCAGCCTCATGGGAAGGCCTGTAATAACTTTCAAGTGATATTTATACAAACAGAAAAAGAAAGTAGAGAAAGTACATGTTCTAATCATCCTTTCCATACACACTCTCGTCACTATATGCTATATACAGGAAGGAATCCTCTTCATGGTGCTCCTAAAGAGAGAGAGAGAGAGGAGAGAGAAAAAAAAATCAAACTAATGTTTTTACGAAAAACATAAAAATACTTCTATTTGTAATATCTTAAGGCGCTTTATTTATTCAGAAATTTGGAAGTAAAAACAAACTCACTTTTAAACTTAAAAATTAAATATATCATCTGTATATATTCTTTGGTAAATGCTTGAAGAAGAATAATTCAAAAGCTAATTTTTTAAAAATCTGCCAAAATTCGGCAAGTATTAAAATGGCACGATTTAAAAACTTTTTTTACATTTCAAAATTGTGTAAAATTTATTTTTACATTCATTTAAAAAATATTTTCGGAAGTTACAGTAGAAGAATAAAATTTAAGCGAAAATGTAAGAAAAAAATCTAAGCTCTGAGGTGCGCCTTCTTATCCTCCAAAGTATATATGTGCAATGTTTAACAAATCTAGACCAAACAGTACAGCTGGTAAAAAAAATAGAATATCCCATGATGATCAGTCCCCTATCCACACATAAAAATTGCATCTGGCAAACGTTTTTGCTTTTATTCAAGACAAATACCAGCCGAACCATAGATTACTAAATTATCACTGCAAGTGAATTTGAAAAGTTTGTTCATCAAGTTAGTCAACTGGGATGGAAGTTATTATCAAGATGTTTTTAGTATCCAACCATTTCCACATATTGCTGATAGTCATCCAAAATGGTCCAAGAATTTCGAATTTGAAATTAATAGTTGATTTTAAGCTGATTAATAGATGAATTAAACAATTTTATTGTAATTTTTTACTGCACTTGGATTTCCAATCAATACATACTTTGGGCACAATTCATTTCAATCACAAAATCTTTGAAGCAGTAATCAATCGTTCAGGGGACTCCTAATGGGATTTATTATTATTTGTAGTCTTGAAGTCACTGAATTAGCCTTTTAAGTAGAATCAAAATTATGCGAGGAATCTTAAATTCTTAATCATTTTTCATGTCAAATTTTCATATAAACTTTATGAAATTTTGTGTGGCATTGGAACGTTTTGTTTCCAAAATTATTGCAATTATGGTCACTGTGGTTTGTCTGGTACCAATTACCATTTCCAATAAGAGCCTTATTCCTCAACTCACATTTCAGAATACAGAATCTAAAAAAAGGCAGCTTTAGTATAATTCTTTTCACAAATGTATTAATATTAGCAGTATTCTATGCCAAGCATCTAGGAACTTACATCTTAACTCAAATGGCAAAACCAATATTGCATTCAGCAAGTTTTAAAAAACATAAAATACTATACAAATACTTAACATGGAATTAAGAAATTCCAGTGTTCAGGTGAAAAAGTAAATAATAGTACAATAAATTTAAAATAAGACATTTTATACAAATATTATATATATATATATATATCATTTTTTACATTAATGGAATCCAGACAAAAAAGAAAAAACCCATGTCAAATTTTATTGATAGTAATTAGTTCTAATATAATAACAGCAACCTTGATTAAGGTACTGCAAACAAAAAAAGTAATAAAACTGCTGAAAAGTAATAAATAATAACAGGTATAGTAAATTAAAAATTACAAAGCTTAAGAGTAGTGTACAATTAATTATTATAGATAACTGCACCTGAAATTATAAAATCATCAGGTTCAGAAATTAAATTAAACAATTTTTAAAGCAATTTTTTTAACTGAAAAATTACCTATTCATAGGCAAGAATTGTTAGTAGCAAGGTTTTCTGTATATATTATATATATTTCTAGACACAAAACTGGAAAATAGATGTCAAAATGCATTTTTGAATAACAATAATAAAATTTATTTTTATAAGGTTATTTTTGAAATCTATGCAAAATCTATGACAGATTGATTTACTTAGAAATTTTTTAAGTGTCAAATGTTAAATATATATAGAGAGGAAGGTGCAATCATGAATAGACGCTTTTTTTTCAAGATCCTACCAGGGTCTTGAAAAATAATTTTAAGAACTCTGCACTGAGTAAAATCAAACAAGTGAAGATAAATTCTTCAAGTCTCCGATTCAAATTTTATATTAAAAAAGCCATCATCAACAATTTTTTTTAATCTTTTAATTGATAACTATTGTTTTACCTGGTACAGGGTGCCCATTGATGCACTGGTGGGAGGAATGGCATTATTCACAAAAAAGAAGAGGGCATCTTCTGGCCGTAGATGAATGCGTTTTCGAATCAGGAAATAGAACTGCCCAACAGTTAAGTCTGAGGGGACCAAGTATTTCTTCTTGTCCAAATCTCCTATACGTGCTCTGGGGGCCTTCTCAACAATTACCTGGAGAAGTAATATTTCAAAGATTAAAAAATAGAAAAAAGTGAGTTACCAAAAGAATTAGATATAATACCAGGAATTTATGAAGAAAATAAGAATAAAATATGAATGATTAAATATAATTATACGAACTGTAATATCAAAAATAAGTTACAATGAAGTCCCAAGCCAGATATAGCAATTACTCTATGAGGAACTTGTTTAGAGAGACTCAATAGATGTAGAATCATTTGTTGCAATGCTTCAATCAGGATGATTTTTTTAAGTGCATTTTTAATACAATGGAGTAGATAGATAAAGAGTAAAGCAGTTCACACAAAATATATTTTTTAATGTTTAAAATGTATATATGATTAAGAAGTCAAAATTGTGAAATAAAATGTCCACAATCAATATTTTGTAGTTATCACTTTCCATTCTATTTTTTTTAAACCACCCTTTAATATAGCATATATCAAAATTAAAAATATAAAGAAAATGTTACAAGAGAATAAATTTTCAAACTGTTAGTTAAATATTATGTTCAAGCGATATTATTTTAGTATAAAACCGTGACACAGGCAAGAATAACATGGCTGATGAACTGAATTGAAAACAAAAATCATTTCTGACAAAGAAAAGGGATAAAAAGAAAGGGGAAGGGGGGGGGGGAGCTGTACTAGAAGAGCACACTGTTTTCACTAGACTTCTGAACTAACATTCAGTTTTTCAAACATAGGTAGAAAAACAAGACCTCACAGCATCAGAAATTACTATTTTGGAACAAATTCAAACACACGAAAATTAAATATTTTTTTCATACACTTGTAGCCAACACTAAAATAGAAATATTAGTGCATATAATCCTTCTATAAATAAAAACATTTTTTTTTGTAAAATTATATATGATTGGTTATCATTAGACTGTCTATAGAATTTGCCAAAAGAGAAATTACAGTATGACAGTCAAGATTTTATCTATAATTCTAATAAACACTGTCAAACCTATAAACACAATTTTTTATAGGTTACAATAACACTGTTCAAAATTCATAACAGTATAAGAACAGCTATTCAAATTAACACTTGTTTTACCTAAAAAAATAAACTATACAACATCATTTGAATACAAATTTTCTGAAAGTAACAGCAAGTAAAATAAGTCCACACTACTTTTTTCTTTATATATTAATGCTTTGCAATTTATTAAGAATGCATGTTGTTGTTTCAAAATAAAATAGATGTTATACACAAGATTACCATCCTGTATCAAAATGAAATATTTCATTCATTTTATTTAATAGGAAAAGTTCACATTTATTGCCTAGATCATCAAAATCACAGGATGATTCTCTATATGCTATAAAAATTTCTACAAGTTTCAGTTATTTTTAAATTTATATTCTATCACTTATTTATTTCATCCCTCTCATAATTAATCTTGTCTTTTGCTTTATTCTCCCTTTCCCCCACCAATCACTTAATAGAAAGTAACCTAGTTTCTTATCATACCCATCTTTGATTAAGTAAGAATACATGTTCTCTATTCAATATCAACAATGACTAAATATTTAATATCTATAATATTAAAAATAACAGACTTTTCCCACACAAAATTTCTAAAACTTACAGTGGCAATAAATGCACTTTGAAATGTTTGCAATTTATTTCTTTCCAAAACAAACCATGTTTAAAAATACAAAATTTGTATTTTATATATAACAATTCATCGGTTCATTGACTGGGAGAACATGTACTATAATTAATAATGAGAAGACTTGCAAGGGTGTCTTATTATTTACTTAAAGTTACATCTATTCTAAATGATCCCTACAAATATTGCTAACCATACACAAACTAATTTTTGAACATTAATAAATTAGACTTGTACAATTTAGTGCATTCTGCATGAAAGCAAAATATTTCTTGCAAACACATTACATAGATTTTGTAAATGAATTTTGTCTTTTTGATCTTAATGTAATAAAGACAGTATTAGCATGAAATTTACTCTTTTCTCAAATAGCTTCTTAAACTTTTCTTATAATCTTCACTAGATTTCTTTCAGTGAACTATATCAAATCACAGTATGTCAAAAACAATATATAATTTTATCCAAAATTCTATAGATAATTTTTTTTCCAGCCAGAAGTAGACAACCTGTTTAAAATTTACTTATGGAATATACCATCATCATGTCATCAAAGACAGCAATTGCCCTGTTGGACATACTGTAGGAAGCAATTTCCTCAAATCTCCTGCATTTACAGCAATATTATGTAACATGATTAGCAAAACAGTACTTAATTTTCCTAGGAACATAATTGATAATTGTTTTTTTTTTTCTTTTTGTAAAATAAAAAAAGGTGTTTTGTGGGGCTTTTCCTTTTATTTCATTAAATTTAGAAGCAAATCCAGCTTTTTTCAGAATTCTTCCAATAACAAGACTATTTCTAACTGATAAAAATTCTGTCTAAAAATTAACTTCCATATTTAGATTAAAACTACTGCATATTACTTTCACACCATGTTCATTTATAATATTATGTAGTTTAATGTTAATGATATAAATCTCCATCTCGGTTGCAGAGAACGTTCTTGAATAAACTTGTTAATTAACTATAACTTATAAGGAATTATTTTCCATTTATTACCAGCACTTTCAACAAATTTCCAACAATGCCTCAAATAGAATATTTTACATTAATTAATTGCTCAGAGAAATTGATTAACTTTAACATTATATGTAAAACACTTTCTTGCACATTAAACCAAATTTATCTATTCATTAAATTTATTAATGCATTAAATTTCAAATGCAAAACTGAAAGTGATTATAATTAATCATTAATTTAAAAATAGAGGTTGAATTAACAGGAAATTAATTACAAACATTTAATTCCAAAAAGATATTTAATAATCCCTCTCCAACAGATTCGTATTTATTGCCAAAGAAAATCATAAAATTCAATATTGGTTGGGTAACAAAATCCCTTCTAATAAAATCTGAGTTTTGCTTTTGATGACTCAGTGATATTTAATGAAACAAAAGTGCATAACAGGAAGAAAAAAAAAATCAAAGTATTTAAATTTAGAATTAACAAAATACAAAATAGTTATAGCTAGAATAAAGTAAAATGAAGCAAAAATTCAGTCTTTGTAATATATTATTTTAATCTGTAACGAAAAACGTAATAATACATCATATATTTTCAAATCGTATTTACATCATTGTGCACATTCAAAATTCTTGAATAATATGAAAGATAACTTGCATTATTAAAGTATTTTTTTATCCATTTTTCGATTACAAATTTACGAAGAATTTTTAAAATATGTATACATTGGTTCTCCAATGCATAAAAGCAAACAGAAAATTCTCAAAAAAAAAAAAATCATAAATAAAAACAATAATAAATCTGTTACGTAAATCACATCACAATTCAGAACATAGAAGAATTACTTAACTTATGAAAAGTTTTAATGTGAAAATGATAGTTTAAAAATCAAATATTTCGATTAAATAAAATCATGAAAAAAAATTCTTAATTTTTTTCTTTTTTATGAATTCAAGGACATTTATATTAACAGCCATTTAAAATAGTTCATATACAACAAAAATAACTGCTATATTCTTGTCGTACTAATATAGACCAAAAGTGATTTCTTCGAATTCAAAATAAACAAAATACTTACGGGCACTCTATCCGGATATTTCCTTCGTATTTTCTCACCTTCAGCTCTCCTTTTTTCAAAGGGATGTTCTTCTTTGTATTGGAATTTCATGATGGCTACCATACGTCGTCAACACAAATATAAATTTAAGTGATTATGCTTACACAATAAGAATAATATTAACTGCTAATGGCGAAATTTACATTCAAAACGAGAAATTACATTCAAACGAGATTCTCGTTCTGCAGCTGGTAACAAGACAGCAGTTCACCTATGGAATAAGAAGAAAAGAGTTCGTATTATAAAAAATGATAAAAATTAAATACTAAATCAAATCAACATTGCAATATGAGGTAAACACACCTCTTTCTATTTTATGCGTAATTTGAAAGTCAAAATTATCTATTAAATAAACAGAACTATAGATTAAGAATTGCGTCAACTGGCGTAAACTTACAAACCAAAAGTCAGCGTCACGTTCCAATGATTTGATTATTTCAGAATCGAAAGTTGTAGTACGGTTCGAGATTTTCCTCAATCATATGATGTATTGACACTTAATAAATATCTTATTCTACTCCTTATGAAAAACCATTAGCTTACGGTAGAAAGCGTCAGTTTCAATTACATTTAATCTTAAAATTACATATCAGAAAACAAAATTCTGTGTTCAGGATGTAAATACGATAATATTCTTTTAGCATTGATCATTGGAATGATGTTGATTATATTTTATACAGAGACCTTAATAGGACAAAATTTGTTTATGAAAAGAACTGTATTATAGGAAATAAAATGTCCACAGATAGAAACATAGATAAAAATTTTGTTACATGAACATTAAATACAATCATTGCAATAAATATCAGTGTTTAATATTTTTTAACTGTGACCATATAGTATTTGTTTTGTGATAAAGTAGAAAATAAACCGGCATGAATGATATTTAAAACATAAATAAATAAATATCAAAATGGTTTTCTTATCCATGATTAATTATGCTACAAAAAGAGCTTTCGATAAATCTTTTAAAAGACAGAAAATCTTAAAATTGACTGCGGTAATTCATATATCTGTGATTCTATATTACTTTAATTGCTGTAGCCCTTTGCATGCATCATCCATATCTTAGAAATTAGTATATATTAAAGAGAATGGATATTTAAAAATATATATATAGTTTTCCTAGTGATAAATGCGCGTTTAAAAGTTTTACATTTGTCGATCTTGAATGCCTATAAACTTAATGGTAGAACGGGATGAGGTAATTTTTGAAGTCACTGTATTAGATAAATTTATAATTGTGACCTTTTGTTTTTTTATAATAGGATTTTGTATTACCAGACTGTGTGATACTTTTTTTTTGTCGTAGTAATATTTAATGTTTGGTTTTTATGTCTTAAATATATGTATTTATATACTTGTGTGTTTATTGAATTATTTTATTTGTTTATGGGAAATTTTATTTGAAACTTTATAATTATATTTATATATTGATTAACATGTTCGCTCAAGAGTGTATTTTAAAGCATTTAACATGTTTATATTTTAAGCTTTTCTGAGTTCTCTTCTAGTGGAGAATACCTTTTTAAAAAGTATCTTTGTACTTAAAAATTATTTTAGAGGTATTGCAACTCTCTTGAAAAATATTAATGTATTTTTATGCAATTGCTTGAATATTTTTAGCAGTTATGTATATTTTTATATTTAGAAATATTTTGGCCGTAAAAGAAATTGCTACAGTATTGCCATAAAATTTCTACAAAAAGCTCTAAAGTACACAACTGTTGGTAGAAAAATAAAGCCAGCATATCTGTATCAGGTAATATTTTTTATATTTATAGTTTTTGTAATTGTGAAAAAAATGTCTTTTTTTTCAAATGTACAACTCAACCATTGCAAAATGTAGTAAACAAAATAGCATTGGGGTTGCTAGAAGAGCGATCCGATGAGAATATTGGAAATATGGTTGCAATATTGGCGACAAACTCGGGAGCACACTATTCTTCACTTTATCTCTTTCCTCTTCCATTCGTCTTTTTGAGAGCAAAAGCTGCAAATGTATTAAGTAAATTTTAAAAAATGATATATTTTAAATTGATTTAAAAAATCATTAAGAAATAATGATTTTTTTAAAAAAGTGATATGAGATGATTTTTAATTCCGTAATTCTCTTACTTTCTACATGATCATGTTTTGTGAGTTAAGTCAAAAACACAGTTGTGTCTCAACCCACAGTTTAAGAAGTCTTGCAATACATAATTTGAATGAGGATTTGAATTCATTATTTAACATAATAATGTAGACTTTTTCTAATGTAATCTTAATATATTTTTAGTATTTATGATTCTAGTATTTCTAAACTGGATTATGCTAAGAACATTTTCAGTTCATTATGAATCTAATTTTTACTTCCCTGCAATCTTTGGGACTAGATTAATTTCTTTAATTATGTAAAAATAAAGTCATTATATATTCTTGTAAATATTAAAAATTCTCTTTTTTTTAATGCTTGACTGTATCTAAAAGATATACAGTGGCTCAAACAATTGAGAATACGCCTTACTTTTTCTTGATAAATCTGACTTCCAACATAAATAACGCATTACCAATGAATAAAACATGTTTTTATTTTTACCCATAATAAATGGTTTAATTTAAAGTAAAAATAAAGAACAATTAACAAAAAATTTCTAAAATGAAAAGTTTTAGTAGCATTAATACATGCGGATTTTTTCCTAAAAAAATTGGCTCAGCTCCCGTATACGGCCTTTGCCAAATTGGCGAGAAATTTGGCGATAAACAGTAATTTCTGGTTGCCGTCATTGGCATATGTATTCTTCTTTATGGTAACCTTAAACCTTAGAACATATTCAGTATTTTTATGTGTTTTTATAAGGAGTAGCTCACATATACAGCTATTAACTTTTATAAACTATGCTTTTAAAATGAAAAAAATATCAATGTTTTCATGAGAACATATTCAGCATAAAATTAAGAAATCATTTTTAAAAATCGGAGCAAAAAATAATTTGGTCATCATCATTTAATATTAATTTGGAGCATTTCATTATACTTAAAAGTAAGTGAGCATTTCATCATGCTTCATTATACTTATAATTAAACAAATAGTTTCATTTGGATCTTTATCATAAATATTTCAGTACCCTGACTTATGCTCGTGTATTTTGTCAGTCCTAGGATTAAGCCTAACATGGCTTCAAAAATTAGTCAATAATCGCAACATTTATCTGAATTATTTAAAATAAAAAGGGAACATCGCCCTTATAGTCTAGTGCATTTTGTCAGTCTTAGAAATAAGCCTAACGTGGCTTCAAAACTTCCGGTTAAGAATCGCAACATCCTAAACACGCATTATTGGCGGAAAAAAATGGCGCCACTAGGCCGTATACGGGAGCTGCTCCAAAAAATTGAATATACACCAATGACATTTTTGTAATCTACCGCATAGAAAGAGTGTGTTAATATTTAGTTGCTTGTCTTTTGGCTTTTATAATGGCTTCTAAATGTCATGGTACCGATTTGACTAATTTTGGTGATATCTGAAGATATTTCACCCCATTCTTCTTGTAATGTTTTAAATGGGTTTTGTTTCTATTTCTGTGTTTTTGGGCCACTGTTTTGAGTGCGGCCCACAGATATTCAGTGGCATTGATGTTGGGGTACTGTGATGGTGTGTGTAATTGCTGTTTACAATGAAAAAAACCCCCACTGCATTTTGATGTTGTGTGCATTCTGTTTGGGGTCGTTGATATGCTGAAAAATGAAATTTCTATCTAAACTCAAATTTTTAGCACTTTTTTAGATTTCTGCAAAGTATATCCAAGTAAACCATATGGTTTATAATGTCATCTATAAGAACTAAATTCCCTACCCTGGACGAAGCCATACAACCCCAAACCATAACGGAGTCACCACCATGTTTAACTATAGGACATAAATTTTTTGGACATAATTTTTTTGCAGCAAGTAGGATGAATGAATTTCTGCAGCAAGTTGTTTAGATGTTGGTTGCAGCAATCTAAAGGAAAGTGCTAAAAATTTGTATTTAGATGAAACTTTCTTTTTTTCTGAAGAAAATGACCCCAAACATACTGCACATAACATCAAAATGTGGTGTTTTTTTCATTGTAAATAGCAGTTATGCACACCATCACAGTACCCAGACATCAATGCCATTAAATATCTGTGAGCTACACTCGAAATAGTGGTTCAAAAACACAAAATTATAAACAAAACCCATTTAAAACAAGTGTTGCAGAAAGAATGGGGTAAAATATCTTCAGATACCACCAAAAATTGGTCAAATTGGTACCACAACATTTAGAGACCATTGTAAATGCCAAAAGACATGCAGCTAAATGTTGATACTTTCTTTCTATGCGAGATATTACAAAATTTCACTGGTGTATTCTCAATTTTTTGAGGCCAAAATCTGTGTATGTTTATTTAGAATGCTTCTGAAACATTTTAATTTAGCAGGGTTTTCTTTTATTAATTCTTTATTTTTACTTTCAATTAAACCATCTGTTATGCGTAAAATTAAAAACATGTTTGCATTTCTCGGTAATATGTTATTTATATTAAAAGTCAGATTTCTTAAGTAAAAGTAAGGTGTACTCTCAATTGTTTGAGCCACTGTGTATATATATGTAATGATATTTTAAACTCTAATTTCAAATCTGGTCAATTTCCAAAGCTTAATTATAATTCAGTCCATATTAAGTTCATTCTAAAATATTCCCTTATTTTCTGATCCATTCCACTTTTTCTATATAATTAATTCAAGAGAAACTTTGTAAAATGCATAGGTTGGAAATTTACATGCTCTGAGTGGAGGGATCTAAAAACTGCCCAGCAAGCACATTCTTTAAAAAGATCCCTGTGTTTCCGTTATCAGAAAATGACATGTGTGAAAAATCCCAAATAAAATCTCATGGTATATAAGACCTGGGATAATTAATTTTTCTCACTTTTATGCTAATCTGCTCTTGTATTGTGCTGTGGGCGGATGTACCTTGTTCTTGTCTTGTAAATAAATCTCACCTCCCGGGATGAAATAAATGTGAACTTAAAATTCAAGGTGTCTTTCTGTCTTCGAAACTGCCTTCTGCTTTCAAAAAATTATGTTTACACACACACATATATATATTTATGCACACACATACATTATATATATATATATATATATATATATATATATATATATATATATATATATATATATACATATACACAGGTTCTGGGAAAACATAATTTGCAGTATAAGACTGCTGTACTTGCATGCAATGTGATGACTACCAAACTAACAGAATATTGGATGCATTCTTCTACCTTTCAACTTTATTGCTCACTGAATTTGGTTGATTTTGTACTTTTTATACTATGAAGAAAATTGTATGTATTTAAGAATCTTGCTGCCATTACTTGAATCAAATTAAAAAATTTGGTATCAAGGTTGCATACTCAGTTTTGTATAAATAAGTAATTTTAGTTTAAAATTATGTATGATTAGATATATTAGACAGACATATGGATTTGATTCAAAATTTAACAGATATCTACAATTCTAATGGTAAAACTATATGTTAAATATAATCCATCTAGTTCTTAGTATTTTTGAGTTATCTTTTTCATATTCATATGGATGGAGGCACAAACAGACTTCTCACATAGATGATGTCATCTAAATTTGAAATCGAGACCTGTGGTGGTTTTCCATTGTTTTGTGACTGAGAAGTTAGAGGGGCCATAAAATCTTTTGTAGTGCTAAGCTGGCAGCCCATTTTTTTACACTATAGATATGTTCACAAAAAATAAATTTCCTTACTTTAAAAAAGAAGAAACATAAAAGAAGGATGAAGGAAGAATCTGAATGAATGTGAAGAGAGTTAAATGAAATGTAGGAAAAATAAGCAAAAATGGAAATGCAAAATAATAATAATAATAAATAATTTCAATAACAGTAATACATAGCAAATTTCTAATTGAATTCTGATAAGCAGTATTATATGATTAGAATATTCTTATTAACCAAAAGTGGTATGGCACCAATCTTTATATTCCAAGATGATAATCCAAATGCTTTTTTCCTGGAGACTTAGTTGGATTACAAAATAGACAAATGCCTTTAGACTCCAGAATTTCCTTTAATGGCACTAGAAGAAAAGCATTTTCCTTGAGCCATTAAATGAAAATGTCTTTGCCTTTTTTAAAAAAATTATTTACAAGGATATTAAGCTTGAACATATTCTAATTAAAATTGACTTTCATTTAAATTTTAGAAAAAATTTTAAGGATGTATTTATTTTAAATGTGTTTGCCAATCAGTGAAGTTTAATTTGTTTTAGTTATTTAATTTGTCTGACTCACAAGCCAGAAATTACCAACCAACATAAAATAAAGTATAAAAAACTAATTTCTTAAAAAAAATGTCAATTGTACTTTACAGGAAGAAAAGTATGATATTGACTGCCTTTTGACCTTGCACTGAGAGATAGCATTGTCTTGTAAAGATTTCTGTATATTTTTGTTTCCTGTTTGTCCACATTCCCATTACAACTTTTAATTTTCACATAATATTAACTTTTTTTTTGCTTAAGTTTTGGAGATAATTAGCTTCTGGATATCTTCTAAAGTGTAGAGACAAACAAATGCAGTTTTTTAAAATTAAAAATCCAGTTGTTCTCAGTTAAATTTATATTTCATATATTAGAAGGGGAAAGGAAAAGATAATTTAAATTTTGATGTTATCCTTACATTTGCATTCATTTAATATTTTTAAAACAAAGAAAACATTTATGATTTTGTTTTCAATTTTCATAATAAACAAACAAAGAATGTGTCATTATCAGAATTCTCCCAGAAATGAACTTTCTCAAAATACACAAACAAAAAAATCTTATGACATATCATCCTTAGACTTATTCATGGATTTTCAAAATTATTTCTGGTATTAAACAATATTAAAAAATACATTTCATGATATAACTTTCATTAAAATATATATTATAAAATATTATGAACATTTTATTATTTTGATGCAAAAATCACATGGATGATATGTATTAATGAAGAGGAAAAAGTATTATTATCTAAAGGGAAAAGTTTTTATTGTAGAGAATCCAGTTATGCAAATATTAGCATTTATGAAACTGTTTTTTTTTTTTTTTTTTTTTAGTGTGTTAATTTCTTTTCCCATTTCCAACTAGATTCTAAAGTTTTCTTCCCCCCCCCCCTACAAATGGTATTTAGATCCACAAAGATATTGATAAGAGTATGTTCAATAAATTATATTTAAACAAAAAAAATATTTGTATTTTTGAAATATGCATCTCTTTAAATATAGATATGTGATATACATCAATTATGCGTAACATGTTAATAATTGCATTATTAAAATCTGAAATTGTTGCAAGAAATTTATTAAGTGACACAGTCTTGTGATTGAACACAAACAATTCTTTTCTAAGGGGAAAAAAAAACTCAACAGCTAAAGGCAGGGATAAAAACAAAGACGTTTTTTAAAAAATCAAAGCAGTTGTGAGATGCAGAAAAAATACTGCAGAATTAACACTGTTTTGAAAGAGATGAGCAAAATTCTTCTCATTATTTTATTATTTGACACTGATTTTATTGTATTAATTATTTATGTATAAATGCCAGATCTTTTATATTTTTTTTATCTAAGAATATTCTGCAAATGTGAATTGTTAATAAATAATCATAATAAAATAAGTAATATAAAAAAATTAAAGTCAGTTCCTACTTAGGTCAACAAAGAAAATTTTTATATTAATATATTAATTAATTTTTAATAATTACAAATAATTAATATAAATATGTATATTCAGATGAGAGAATCACATTGTTAAGTGGCAAAAGAGAAAGTGAATTTTCTATCAATTGTTCACTTTCTTTTCTATATATGGTGTTGGACTATTATTTTTGTTCGTTACTATTTATTTGCTTTCTATTTGTTTTCGTTTCTAATTTATGAAGCTGATAATGGTCTATAATTTCTCATTCTATCCATCTCTTGTAATGCTTCATTATTGCAAGGAACCTTTCCAATGAGTTTCTAGCAGTCCAGTTCTTCAATTAATAATCCATCTAATGATTTTACACAACTCAAGGCGATATATGCTTGACCTGCTGTGAAGAGTTTTCGTCCTAGATATATTACTGCATAATCTACAGAGCTATCTTGCATTTTATGTACTGTTGATGCCCAAGATAGTATTAATAGTAGCATTCTTCATTCAGTAACTGCGTTTGGCAGGAAATTGCACTGATATTGGCTCCCAATAAAACTAAAATTAATTAATTATATTTAATTAATGAATTAATATTTGAAAAACTGTATTAACATCAAATGTCATCCATTACAAGTTTAAAAAATATATTTGAATATATTTGAACTTGAGTGGATGAATAAAATGTATTTTATTAACAATTTAAAATTTGAATAATACATATAAATATATATAGGTAGAGTGTGAACTAATAGTAGGAATTGAAAAAAGAGCATTTCTTCTATTAAATATTATAAACATAATAAAAATGAATAGAAATTCAATTTTAGTTGTAAAAATTGTTAATATATATGCAGTACAAGGGAAAAAAAGTGTTAAGTTCATGTATATGTAGTATAAAGAAAATATTGTAATTGTTAAAAAATTTAAACTCGAGATTTTGATGAATCTCTCTACATTTTGAAATCTCCACATAATCGAAAAACACATGTTTGGAAAATGTTTGTCTGTGACAAAGCTAAATTCAAAAAGGCTTTAAGCCAGATGGTAGCAATTTGGTATGCAGTCTTTATGCAGAATTTGCAGATTTCTATCAAATTTTGAGCAAAATCCATTAATAGGAAGTCTGTCTTTCTGTAACACGATAACTTCAAAATGAAGAGAGCTAGATGGATAAAATTCGGCACATATTTAACATCCATAGTGTAGACACTTACCAACTTTTGTGCTAAATCCAAGAGTTTGAAAACACATTCTAATACTACAATATCTCAGATTCGAAAACTGTGTTTTTTCATAAATGCAAAGAGAAAATTATTTCGTAACTCTGAGGAAATCATTGTATGGATATTTTTGAAATATTCTCAGCCTAATTAAAGAAATTTATAAAAGAGTGCTCAACATTAAGCCATTAAGTATATAAATAAAAAGCACTAATTAATTTACTTATTTTAGTATTAGTTAATTTACTGAATGATAAGAAATGGTATAGATTTCTTTGGATATCTATTGCATCTATTTAGAATCTATTTAGCCTGTAAAGAGTTAAAAATAATTTAACATTGTAACAGTCAATATGTTCTCTAGTCTAATTTTATATTGTGTGTTGTAATTTTTAAAAAAATATAAAGTAAACTTTATTCGAAAATCCAATGTATAATGAGATTTGGGGGGGGGGGTTCAGCTTACATAGTTGAGATCAAAATGAGAATGATCAGAAAATGGCTAAATGCATGCAAAAACATAAGAGATACAGTTACAGATATTAAAGTCACGTTATAATTGTGTAAGTGGGTGAAAAAAATCCTTTTTTTTTTTAAAAAAAAAAAAGCAAAATTCATGTTTAATTAAAATTATTTGAGCTGAAAATAAGTAATTCCCAAATTTTATGAACATAAATTTTTCATTAATTCTTCATAATTTAATGTTTATGTCCCTTACATTAAATGAAAATTGCTCTGAAATATTTTACTGTGCATTAGTACCTTTTTCATTCTGTATTACTAATTATATGTAATGTTTACGTCTCATAAAACCGCAAATCTTCATTGTTAAATGTAAACATCTCCTGCTTTCATCTTTCCTCTGAACTCTATTTTGTCGAATTAAACCCATCCTAATGCATTTGCAAAAGTGCAGAGGGTTTTACAATCCATTCTCAAACTGTATTTTATCACTTCTCTTGATTGTACTACGCAACTTTGTATTCACAGTCTAATTAATTTCGCCCGTTAGGAGACATAAAAACAGAAACGTATACTATTTTGCTATATTGGCGATCCCTGCACATATAGTGGAGATAATTTTAAAAATTTCTAGTAAATACCAAAAATACAGTATTTAAACTTATGAATACCTCTATTACAAAGTTGAACAAATGGCTCAAAATACGGTATTGCAATCCCTATAACCAATTTTCTTAACTCAATACTCGTTTGGCTCCTTTGCCTTGATATTTTAATTATATTATTATTTAATTCCACATTAAATAAAAATAACATATTAAGAAATTCTCCTGAACAAATATAATTTTTACATAAAGGTGTTGGTAATTTTTACCCAAGGTTGCAATTATTTGGTGCTTAGTTGTGAGATGTCCAAGTTTGGTTTGTGGACTCTTTTTCACAAATATTATTTTTATGTCTAAATTTTTAATTATAATTTATGAATTGGCTCTATTTCGTTTTTAGCTCTACAATAAATTTACTGTTAAAAAAACTTTTTCACATTTTTTCTAATTGCTTTTAGTTAAAATATTTTGGCAGATAAAGTTTTTTTCCTATATGTCCAAGTTTGGCTTGTAGCAATTATATATATAGATATATGTATAATATGGTAGTTTCTAAGATATCATAAGCCTCATTTAACATTGAAAATGTCATTTTCCATAACCCTTAACTCTCAAAATTATCATCAGAATTTCATAAAATATTATTGACAGGTTAATTTCATTACATAAGATAAATTCAGTAAAAAAAACAACAACTAAAAAAAAACTTTTAACGGTAAAAGTTTGAGATAGTTGTTGAACAATTATTCATTATGAGCTTCAGAAACAAAAGGTTCCAAGTAAAAAGTTACATGCACCGAGCGTTACTCATGTAACTATCACATTTTGAATAATTTCTTGGTAAACTCTTCAAAAGTAGCTTCATGCAAAAATACCTCTAAAATAATGAAAAAAAAAAAAAAAAGTGGTATTTTGCTAATGCCTGTATAATGATGCTTCTTTTCATTTACAGTTTTCACTGAGAGTTTTTCCCATTGTTCAACTGCTATTTATGCTAGTAGATAAAACTTAAAAGAATTTTTTTCTGGAACTAAATTTTTATTATTTATTATATAGGCAATTTAATGAAACAGAATTTGCATATAAAGTAAGAATTTTCAGTGCTGCAAGATATCAACAGTGCTCATATTATTGTATTTTTACAACTACCTTTTATTTTGTTAATTATAGTTGAGATCTACAAGAGTTGGAGCAGCTGCTTTGGAACATGAATTGGATTATTTTAAGTTAACTCAGAATTTGACTAAGGTATGTATTCATTCTAATGGGAAATAAAATATTTTTCACATACAAAATCAAATAGAAAGTTATTTTTATAAAATGTTGATGAAATTCATAAAACACTACATTAAACCCACTGCTAGTGAAATTATTGGATGAACTGTACAGTTTCTCACTTTTGAAATTATAGATTCCATCCCTTGTAGCTTAAAAAACAAAAACATCTGGTATTTCATTTATTTTTATAATTTATTCATTTTTCTTTCCCAATTTTAATGCTTGGATATTTGCATGGTTGAAAAACTTACAGGTTTCATTAGATTATTAATTTGATTTGTTTCAGGTTTGTAAAGATAGTTCTGTAATCAATTTGGTTCTTATTTTTTGATATCTTGGAGTTTTGTATTCTTTGTGCTATCCATCAAATAGAATCTTTAAAACTAATTTAAAAAATTCTATAAACTACTGAGGTTTAAAAATTTGATATAATTTCAAATAATTATGTTATTATAAAAGTTAATTTATCTTCATACATATCTGCTCATAATAGTAAAACAAAACAAAACAAAATTTTAAAAATTATATAATAACCAACTAATATTTTTTCATTATTTTTAAAAACTTTATGATATATGCATTCATATTTTCATACAATTTTATGTAGCTATTCAAAAATATAATTTTGAAAATAATAACTATTTGCTATATATTACTGAAATTCAAATCTTTAAATTTTTGAAAGACTTTAACATTGTCTACATGAAATCAGCCCATTCATTCATTGTATGTCTCTTTGGGAATGCATCTAATTTTCTAAAAATTACAGAAGCCTCTCCATCTATAAAAAAGTCAAATCCCAAGCATCTATGTTTGAGATTTGGTTCAATGTTACGGTGATTTATTTGTTTCATTTGATGTGCAATGACAGTACGGTCTGTGCAGTAATGGATAGCACTTAGAAATAGTCAATTTTCGTCTCTTTAAGGTTGCAGTTGAAAATCTTTGGGATAGCCGCATTTTACGAGAAAAATTTGTATTCTTACGACCATCTTAAATTTAACATGACGAATTTTGTGAAAATTCGTGAATTCTGGATTTTGAAAATAAAAGACTCAGAATCTCAGATAAATCAGGAATGTAATCATCACTGATGACTCTTAGTATTTTCGAAGTACGATTCCATATAAATGGCAACTGCCTTATCGTGAATTGGAGGAACATTCCACCTCAAGATTCCATCTCTGTACTTAATAATAATAAATAACTAATGAATCAGTCATCCAGCCCCAACCGTTTGACTGATTCACTATATATACTATTTGTTTATTTCATATGAAAACATATCCTCTAGATATATTATCAACAGCTCCTTCTTCCACCCAAAATTCTTTAACCACAGCCGTTTTGAAAATTTGTTTCATAAGAGTACTTGTACTTTCTTCTCCATTTCGAGACATATTCCCGCAACAACTAGTTATTTATTCGCAGTTTTGCTCTCTAAAATACATTAATCAGAATACTTTAAGTTGCTGGAGTTTATTTGCATTAGTTGTAATAACATGCAGTTCATCTAAGTTGACAGGCTAATTGTTAACTAATAATTTATATCATCTTCGGTGACCCTATCAATGACATTAATATGTCAATTCTCAGATACGGAAACCCTCTGCTAAGAGGCGTTTATTTCGTCAAAATGGGGGGAAGAGAAAGAAAATGCGCCAAACAAGAAAGAAGTCATCAATTCCTTACAAAGAATTCCTTAAGCGCGCAAATCGTACACATATTTGCAGAGTTAAATTGTCTGAAAGTGTTCTTTCGGGAATCTGAATGAACAGTAGTTACATGGGCCAATTTTGATGAAATGCATCTTGTCAAAACACAAAAAAAGTATCTGAAATTACGACTGCTTAATAATGATTCAGCATTCTGATTGGTCAGCTGCGCTTGCAATGTGGCAAAATCCAGTTGTTGAGATTGAGGATTTTGTCTAGAAGTGGCCGCCAAAATAATGCGATAAGCAGGCGCTGAATAATATTTTCTAATTTATTGTCAACACACAATAATTAATCTTATTTAAATAAAGGCAATTAAGAATTTTTATAATATAATTATTATTAATAACTATTTGTAAGATGTCAGGATAGTAAAAATCTTACGAGTAAACCACGATGAATGCGAGAAAATAAATAATGGGCTCCTACCTCTGGCAAATCGCTATTACCCCACTATTTATATAGTATTTAAAATAATTGGCAACATTAAAGAAATAGTCTTCCAGGTATAACCACTGGAATTTTATTTACTACTAGCCGCCTTTTAAACATAAATATTTTAGCAGTAATAATAACATAAATATTTTAGATGGTTCGCCTAGATCAATTCTTCCAATTAAATATTTTATGTAATTTGGTCTCTTAATAACTTCATCAAAATATTTTTAAGCTTCAGATTTTAATAGTCATATATTTCTTACTATAAACGATGTGCAGTGAACAAAATGGAAAAATAAACAGAAAAGCGAATCCTTCAACATTAGTGTTATGAGCACTATGGAATATTTTTTAATAATTTATGCAAACATTTAATTAAAAAAATTCCCATTCAACCATTAAATGTTTTCCGGAAAATAGTTATGAAATCTACGTTTTATACAGTTTTTCGATTTTATGAGTCGTATTCAGTAAAATGACACACTATCAATTCAATCTTCTGAGACAAAATCTGACCGACTTATAAAGCTTTGAATATCATTATTTTAGGACAATCAACAATTTCATTATTTCAGGCCAGTCAACTTTGGGTGGTGATCGGCATACTTTCTTTGAGGGATGGTTAATGGAGTTGTCTGAAACTGTGCGATTTTACAAGATCCTTTCTTCAAATAATCAACTTTTCGTAATTCGATTATTTTTAGTCGCAATAGAGAGGACCTTTCTTTCTTTTTAAAACTAGCAATCTTTGGCAACCAGCTTGTCCACCCAGAGACTGTTAAGTATTAATGTAACATGCATATTTTTTTCAAATCAACTTTTTTTAGAAGATCGAAATGTATTAATTTAATTAAATAAACCAAAGCAAATAAGTAGCATTTGCGTATTTAAAAGTGTATATATTATGAAATAAAAGCGGAAGTGAAAATCCCGCTTCAATAATCTTGAAGTGGGATTTTTTTGGACATTAATTGTGTCCAAAGAAAGCATTTTTAGAAATTTTGTTTTAACACTGGCAAAAGTAATCCATTGAATGTTTTGATGGATGAGTTTAAATTGCATAAGGCTAAAATTGCATGCTTCACAGGAACGTTTTTAAAGCTACAGTTAATTCAACGCTTCAATGAAGCAAGCTGAAAAATATGCACTTAGCAATCTCATTTAATATAATATGTTAATGTAAAGATATACAATGTGTTTTTATGCGATGGTCAAGTCAATCTATTTATTTAAACCATAAAAGATTTTTAATATTGATATGGTCACTATAAGATGTTGTTAGATTAGCAAATTACATAATAACTTAAGACAGAAGGGCCCTCAAGTAGGGACTGAATAAATTGACCGACTTGGTATTACATGGATCTCACAACTTTTTACGATAGAATAACTGAGTTGCGAGACTTGGTTTTTTTTTTACAAGTTATGTTTTTGATGGCATTACCTTTCAACAATTTCTCTCTAAGGATGTCCAAAATTAGTGATATCAGTTAGAGATATATAGAAACGTCAAATTACAATGCTCATTGTATTTCAGAGTGGACTTCAATTAAAACCAGTTGACTTACAAGATCTTGCCATATGGGAGCCAAGAACTTTCAAGGTAATGTTTCATTTAACAATTCTAAATGCTATTACCTTATCTTTACTTCAAATTATGAATCGTCTTATTTTCAAGTCTCCTTGTAATTAATTATTGTTTAATAATATATGTTAGCAAAATTGATCCTTTTTTCTTTTCTTTCCAATCTACATTTTTTAATCTACCAGTCAACTTTTAATGTGATGTCAAATTAAAATGCCTCAAAAATGTTATATTACAAAACTGATAATTTTAGTTTTGTATTATTTTTATAGTTACTTGAGCGATGGTTTTATTGTGTTATTTTTAATTGGGATAGTTAACTTTTAGAAAATCTACCTTAATGCTCACATTTTGTCTAATTTATTAAGTCTATTTCTGAGCTAAGCATTGACCTAAATGTCAAACCAATAGATGAAGTATATAAAGGTAAGGGTGAGAATTATATTGGTTTATTCATTAACATATTATAGAGCCATGAGGTCCTGGTTATAAGATCTCGACTTCTGGACCAGAGAGATTCCATTTTCAAATTCATGTTTTATCAAAGAACCACCATTTAAGGAAAATGAAATGTCCCCTCTTGGTGTAATGCATACAGTTAGAGAGGTAATGTCATCACTTGAGTATTCCGTGCCATCTGACTGCATTTCAAAATAGCCGTAACTGTTTCACAAGACATTAATATGAACAAACTATTGACATGATAATTTTAAAATACGATAATTTACATGGATGAAATTTGGCATCCCAATTATAGATTTGTGTTAAATTTTGCCCCAGATGAAAATGCATATTCAATTCTGATCTCAATTAAAAGTTGATCTTAAAATATTGTATATTGTGGAATTATACAACCACAAAAAGGCTACTCAGTTCCCCTCGAAGGCATTTGGGTAAATCTGAATGATCGGAACGAGACTGCATTGGGTACGATTATGTTTGAATCTTATGGACCATAACCAGCCATGGTAGAACCACTACTGTAGGAGGCATTTCCCAAAATCAGTATGGACAACCCCAGATCATTTCTGTTCCTACCAGAGTGGTGAGAACCAACCATCTTGCCAGAAGTTTCTCATTTCCATTTATGAACTGAATCTCGGTAATGGTGGTGGGGGATTGTAGAAGTATCTAAGGAATTCGATACAAGTACATTTCTCTGCCTCATCTCAGAAGAAGTTCAAATATCAATTTAGATGTTTTTTCTTTGATGAAACAACTTAAAATGAATAGAATAAATTTGGTGTTTTGTCCTGGATGCAATTTTAGGAATATGTTTCGGATTATTAGAATATCTTAGTTATTCATAAGATGTTTTAAATGGACTTAGAACTGGAATCAAGCTTATTCCATGTTGTAATGTAAGGGACACAATACTTATGAGTTAAATTTATTATTATGTTTCCTTTTCTTTTCAGTGTCTCACTGATATCGCTAAAGCAAAAGAGAAACTTGATGCAAACCCAGAAGTGAGTGAAAGACTTCAAACACCCGAAAATGTGATTACTAGAGGAATGTTGTAAAAATAATGATGTAATTATGTTCTTATGCTTGTTTAGTTTCAAAACCGAATAAAAACATTTCCGGTATCTTTTTTTAAAAAAATTTTTACTCTTAAAAACTATTTAATTAATTTTAGAGGGCCAGAGATGATGGATTCCAACGCGATTGAGTCTGATAATTTGTCGATATTTAATATCCTCCCACTTATAATAAGCTTTGGATGAATGGGATAACTCCGAATGTACAATATGCTGAAATCAATTTCAACTACTAAAGTGCACATACAGTTATTAACTAATTTTAAGCTTTTATTAACTATAGATTATTTTGAATTACAATATCCCGTGCAAAGCTATTAACCTTAGGAAACATTTTATCGATTCAGCGAGTGAGTGACGCTATGCCCGATTTGAAATACAGATTCCACAGTTTCTGGTATAACATCTGCAAGCTCCTCTCTTGTTGTTGCTAACGAGTGTAGATACTTTCTCAACTGTTGCCGATTTACATCACCTGAAATTGGGTATAGCAAAGACGCTCTTGTGAGAATAACAGCTTTGCAGTAGTACATCTGTGAAGGCAATCAACAGTTCATTAACCATTAGATTGGCCTGATTTTTTTTTCTTCTCCCCATGTTGCTATATTGTGTACCTGGTCATGCTGTGGCTAAGTCTAATTAAATGGAAGAGAGAAACTGCATGTTTCAAATATGATTAATTTTACAATGCTTGTGTGTATTTAATATTTTTTTTTGTTCCATTGTCTGTACAGATATAGAGATTGTCTAGCTTACTGACTCCAAAACACTCATCACATAACTGTCCATGTGAGAAGAATCCATACCTAGATTTAAACCACACAATTCAAAAGATTAGCTCAAAGATTTGTTGATGGTGATTAAGTGATTCGAACTAGGAATTGAAATGGTTTACTTGCTGAAATCATAGGAATGCGAAGATTAAAGGCATCTTCAGCATTGAAAGGTCTTTTCGAGATTGTTGCTTCTACGATGGCGTTGTTCTTTTTTTTACTGCAAGCCACGACGTTGCAAAGCTTTGGTTGATAATTGGCATGCCGATTTTCAACTGCCACTAAGTGCAAGGCATCCCTAGCAGATCGAGTGAATTAAAAAATTCTGTTGGATAATTAACCAGTTCACCTGCTTCTACAATATAGCCAATAGACTTGTATGTGACTGCCTTGATTCGAATGTTAAACTAAATAATATCATTAAGCTCATAAATGTATTTGTTCTTGACCGCAAGAATAGCTTGCTTACTCTGTCTATTGTGACTCTTGTAATTTCTTTGAATATTGGGAAATACTTTCTTGACCAATCCCTCTTTATATGTCACTAAAATGCAGAAATTATGAAGCAATGAAATTCATCCTGAGATCAGATCAACTAGCATCATTCCATTCACAATTTCTGGCAACCGATATGAGAATATTTCTGCTAATCAAACGTTCTGCAACTGGATATTTGTTAATTACATCTTTATGCGTTGTCATAAAGTAAGGGAAAATAGAAGCAAGAATTTATTAGATCTGGTGATATCAATCAAGGAATTACAGGCAATGTTTACCTGAAATCTCCTGCAAGCAGTATTAATGCATTCCCAAATGATCTGCTGTTTCTTTGCAAATGATTTTTAATGCGCCATTGTGCATTATATTCAAATAATAATTTTGAATTTCTGCAATACTTTTCCTATACCGGATGCTTCAGAAATGCACAAAGAACAAGAACATTTTTTATAGGAATACAGAAAATAACTTAAGTGAACTTTGGGTATTCCTTAAATTTTTTTAAAACTCTGACTTGGAAATTTAATTAATGGAAAACTTGAGTAATGTACCTAAAATTCTATGTTGATTAAGAAACACTGAGAAAGGTTCAAAATTATTTTCTAGATGTTTCCTATTGTAAAGTGTATGGAAAAATGGGCTCTCCATGATATTTTAGAAGGTACTAAATTATTCCAAAATCATCTATACCACTCTTGTTCAATATGGTAACAGGGACGTGTTCCCACACTATTGTGTTTAAAGCCACTAAAATACCAATGAACCTGTGAATGATATATTTTTATCTGATACCAATCATAATACTTCATAATAGAAAACACTTCACAGTTCAGGAAAATTATACTTTGTTATGATAAAAATATATAAAAAGCAATTCTGTTGATTTAAGTTGTTGGGTTGACCATTTGAAATAGGCTACAATGGTTGCTTCTGGATCTTGGACCAGATAAGGGAGTCAGGAAGCTGTAACATTGGTTTCGGTATTTAAATAAAACAATTATTAATAATTGAAGACTAAGTTAGATGTATTTTAAAAATGAGCTGTTAAAGATTAAGATATATCAGGAATACATTTAAAGAAAGCATAAATAATATTTTTCAGTTTTAGTGAAATCCCCTTATTTTTCTAGTTGCCAAAAGAAATAAATTTTTCATTCAAATACTTGCAGCTTCTTTTCAGTCTAGATAACTGCTTAGTTGGGAATATGCAATGACTATAGGTATGCTAGTAAGAACTCAGACTATGGATGGATGAATTTTTTTATTCATGATATGCAGCAGAATATTACAATAAAACATTACTCAGTTTACATGACAATGATTCCACTCTATAAAAATAATTTAAGAGTTTTATAAAAATAATCAAAATTTATAAATCAAATACAGTTTAAAAAATTCACCACACATTGCAGAGCTGCTTGGAATTCATGGGAGAACTCCTCGAACAAGAAAAGACACTAGAGAATTCAGACAGTTGTTGCAATGTCCCCCAAACCCTACAAATATCAAAATGGATTTAGAATAGAAAATACTTATTAATGTATTAAAAATTAAATTTTTAGTCTTTAATTTATAATGCAAAATTGTGCACATTATGGAATCTTGATTTCATCAATCATATAGTATCTAAATTTAATTAAATAAATTCACTAACTGGTAATTAAGTTCTGAAATATTAAAATAGTGTACCATCATCAATAACACATAAAAATCAAATAAACTGAAAAATTGATTACAAATTCTATCATTACAAATATGAAATAAAAGTGTGCTGAAAAAGAAAAAAAAAAAAAAGAATCGCAAACAAGACTAAATCTTTAAAATGATTAGGTTAGGCTTTTTAATATTTTAAATGATTTAAAAGTTCTTGAAACTTTCCATTTTAGCTAAATAATTTTCTTATGGTACGTTTTATCCAAATGAAGAAATACAACTTTTGTTGACTTAATATTTGTACTTGGCAGTGAGCTATACCAAATTCATATCTCCATAAAGATTTGAGAAAGCCCCCTCCCCCCAGAATGGATTCACATTAAATGTAAACTCTTCCTTTTTCAACTTATTATTATTGTTGTTCTCTCTACTGCTAAGAGTTTCCTGCAACTTGGATCTCTAACAGAAACTCCCCGAGATGAATAAAACAAATTATTTTGATTAGAGTATAGAAAGTTATTGCATAAATTAGTAGCAATAGTTCTTGGTATGTGCAGTCATTAAATCTGAACAATCTAGCTAAATGTTTTTAAATAAGACATACAATTCTCGCAGGTTATACAACCAAATTAGTTATTGTAATAGATTATTCATGGATGAGAGAAAAATCACAAACAGTAGATAAGTTAAAAATATAAATGCTTAGATAGCTATAGAAAAGGCAAATAAATGCTTTACTCAGAAATATTTTTTATAAAAATTGAACAATTTTATGTTTCTATTACCTGCAGTAAACTAACTAAATAAATGAAAGAAGACACCATTAAAGTGATTCTTTTATTCAATTCTATTAACTGAAATTTTAATTTCAGTGTACAAACAAATTTACTCAGACTGTATGACAATAATTTTATATCTTTTACTGAGATAATAGAACTAAAAAATGAGAGTCAACTTTTAATAGTTTAAATAGTTTTCTCTAACAGTAAGTAAATATTTGCTAAATAATAGTAAGATTGTTGCTCAGGGTAAAAATATTTTCATACTTAATTTAGCAATTTTCTCACCTATATATGTACTACACCACTGGCAGTTAATTTCAATGTTTTAGTTGCATTAGTATCACTCTAACTAAATTTTTGGACGAGCAAAGAATAATAAGTGGGTTAGTAGAGGGGAGAAAGATAGCAAGTAATACACTATATTTTTGCAGTTCATTTCGCTCTTGCATGAAACTTTTTAAAATTATTTTTAACAGATTATTTGATAAACAGATATTACTTGTACAGATTTATATATATATATTGTAATGAAATCATCGCTGCAAAAATTGCATGAAAAAAAATCCTAAAAATATATATTTTGTAAATTCATCCCGCAGCTTTTTTACGAAACTAATGGTGCCCCCTTCTAAGACGAAAGGGCCCCGTTTTCATTTCCATTCAACGGAATTTTAATTTGTCATTATCTTTTCACTGTCGCAAGACGGGCTCATTCACATCGATGAAACAATTTTGGATTCTTTTACAAGTTTGGCAGCAAGAAGGCAACATTCGATTTAAAAAAAAAGACTGAAGACGTTTTATTATCTAACAGATGGTGAGTGTAATGTTTTTTCTTTATAAATTTACTTTAGAAGAAATGTATATATTTTAAAACATTCAGTTGTCATTCCTGCATGGAAGATGAAAGGAATAAATTAGTTTATTTTGCATCCTTGATTCTCGCCAGAGAAGGAAGGCCAAGCAGAAGTCTTGTTGAAACAAATTTTTCCGAGTAAGAATTGGATCGATTCTTCAGTTTGAATTCTCGCCAAAGAAGCAAGACCAACCAATGGCCTTTGAAAGTTGTATTTCTCTCTGCGATTTACGAAGCTCCAGTATTCTCACCAGAAGAAGATCAGTCAATAAACATTGAATTTTTAGAAATAAACATCAATGTACGTAGATAAAAGCGAATTTTGGCAAAGTCATCACCTGATTCTGTGACAAAAAAATTTTTGAACTCTAGAAATCCTCAGTCTTAGCAAACCAGTTCTGAATCGTGGCCAACTCGGTCTGGACGTTACAATATATATAATGAAGTGCATTTTTCTAAAAACTTATAAAATTTTCTTAGTGAAAATCATTTTATAATTTGCATCGTTTAATAAATTAAGTCGCAGCAAATTAATGAGTTATCAAATAATTTTTATAAATAGTTGAAAGCTAAATCTTTTCATTCTTTAATAACATTCACGAAACATTAGAACGTAATTAACGTATAAAAACATCTATCTATCAATATAAAACGCTAACGTACGAGACACAATCTCCTTCATTACTTACTGTCGAATGGCAATAGCTAAATATAAACAACAACAACAAAAAAAAATCATACGAATTCCAGACAGCTTCGTTGACTATTTTAATAGTTGCACTGATTCAACGTGTCGCATAGCTAGTTAAAGGAGCTGCAAAATATTATTAGAAATGGTTCGTCGTGTCATCCAAAATATGCATTCAGTCCGGGGAAAGAGGATATGAAAGAAATAAAACAAATAGGCTTCAAACAAAAAATAAAATCGAGCGTAAAAACAGACTTGAATGGCCAATGAACTTAGACACCAAATGGATATTAGTTATGACTTGTCAACGAAAATGATTGGTGGCTGGATCGGTAGAGTGTGGCACTTAAAATTGCAGATCTTCGGTTCGAATCTCGATGATTCTCGATTTGGACTCCGAATGGAGAAGTCGTGTAAGGAGATAGCTCCGTCTTCGACGGAGCACGAGCTGCTTGCGGGTGGATTAAAAGATAAAAGACGCCGCCGAAAGAGAGGAGGAGGGGAACCCCGAACTGGTCCTTTTCAGGACCATTGTGGAACGGGTAATTCCAGCTCCCCCTGCTCTTCATCGGAAGGAGAAGAAGAGATGATGGAAATCCCGGATGGGAAATCTACAATTAATGTTGAGCTGGCCCAGCAGACCAAGACGGATGAAGTTACACCGTCAAACCAAGAACCTCCGAGGCCCGTATCTCCATCCTCCGTCCAGGTGTCGGAAGAGTATATCTACAAGAATCATATGGATATAATACAGGCTATTACAACAAGGAATACGATGGGGAGCTGGGCCCAAGCCCTAAGATGCCACAATGAAGACTCGGAAGAGCACCGCCAGATGAAGGCTGAAGTTGCTAGGGTAAGTGCTATCCTCAACTCTTTACTAGTTAAGCTAGGTATCCCCCTATTTAAACTCCCTCCAAGTGTTAAGGAGGTGAATCGTATTTGTGATAAATTTAAACTTAAAGAATCTAATGCAACCTCAGCAAATAATAATGTAACATCTAAAATTGAAAATGTTCAAAAAGAAAAAATCAACCAAACTCCTAAACGTAGATTAGAAGTTAACAAAATTAATAGAAACGACCAAAAAGTAAATAAAAAGAGAACCGCTGACGAGGATGGATTTATTGCTCCGGCAGCCCACCTCGTCAGGAAAGTAAAAAACCTGAAATTAAATGAAAATGAAAATATTAAGATCCATAAACAACCCGAAGAAATATCAGAGGTTGCATTAGACGACGAGGTCGTTGTCGAGCAGGCACCTGCACAGCCCAAGCGAAGAAGAATACCGCCCTTCTTCGTTACTCCTAGAGCTGACTTTAAAGTCATGCTAAATATCTGTAGGTTAGAGGCCCCTTCATTGCAATCAAGTATGAGTAGCAAATTTTTAAAATTAACTGTAGAAACAGAAGAGGAGCACCGTCGCCTTTCTCGTCTACTCGAAGCTCAGGGTGCTGAGTTTAAGACCTTTATGTTAAAAACTGATAGGCCCATAAAGGTCGTAATTCGAGGACTTCCCTCCTGCACTCCTATTGAGGAAATAAAAGAGGAATTAGAAAGAGAAGGCTTTGCAGTTGTCAGTATAACTCAACTGTCTAAATTTCAAACAAAAACACCAATGCCGTTATTTTATGTGCAAATCGCTAACGGCACTCTGTCAGAAACGGTATACACTCTGACTGAAATGTTTGGCACCAAAATTTCAGTAGAGCGATACAGAGGTAGGAAGGGGCCCTCTCAATGTTGGCGGTGTCAGGGATTTTTTCATAGTTCCGAAGCTTGCAAGCTTCCTATGAAATGTGTAAAATGTGCAGGACCCCATCGGGCTAAAGACTGTCCTTTAGCCTTTGAGGATAAACTGAAATGTGCTAACTGTGCAGGTGACCATGCGGCGAACTGGCGCCAGTGTCCACGATTCCCTAAATCCGGTGGACGTCATCCCGCCACCAGTAAATTCTTAAAAAACCAGCCAACCAACCGATCCATATGGGATCCTCCCAGGACACAACGACCTCAAAAAAATTACAGGAAAATAGACGAAAAAGTGTCGTTCGCTAGTATGCTTGCAGAAGCAGAAGAATTTCCCTCATTAAATAAACCAGTGGAGCGAGAACCCGCTTCCTCAGTTGTCGTGGATTCTATTCCAAAACAGTCGGTCCCAGTGGATGTTAATAATTCAAAAATTTTTACCGACATATTTTCTGGCCTAGCGTTATTAATGAGAGAAGATTGGTGTGAACCACCTCTTCTACTCCAAGCCTTTAGGAAGGCACTACCAGCAATTCGTGCTACATCCCACGGTGCTGATATGGCGTATTTTCTTTTTAACGAATACGTCAACCTTAGTAACGGACCCCAACATTAACATTCAATCGTTACAACTCAGTTAACTTGCATAATCTTAAAGTTTGCACCTGGAATGCAAATAGTTTGCGTCCCAGGATCGCTGAAGTAAGAGACTTTGTTTTAGAGCAAAATCTTGATGTGCTCTTGGTACAAGAGACCCTACTCCCCCCGGAGTGCACACCCCTAATCGCTAATTACCGGATTTACAAAAATAGTAGATCCGGAGATAGTATTAATTTACAGCGCATTTACGGAGGCACTTGTATTTATGTGAAATCAATAATTGAGCATCACGTCATCCCCACTCCCGTTTTAGAGAGGATGGATGCGACAATTATTGAGGTTAAATTAGGAAATCTCCCCCCTCTCAAAATTGTGTCAGCATACGTACGATCTGGGAGTTCGTGCAAATTTCCTCTGGAGGATATGAAAAAACTTTTAAATTTAGGCCCGAACGTCATCATTGCGGGCGATATGAACGCAGGACATATCGCTTGGAATAATCACAGAACCACGAGATATGGAGCACAATTATTTAATTATCTTGCAACGCAGGACGGAATCAATGTTTTGGCGCCCCACTCTCCAACCCACATTAATCAAGTTAGTTCTTATGATTCCGTCATAGACTTCGCAATATTAAAGCGAATTCCTTTCCACTCTCAAATTAGAGTGCTAAATTGTTTAGATTCAGATCACCTTCCAGTAGTTTTGACTTTTAATACTGGAACCTTTTCTCTAAATTCACCAGCACAATTCTCCACCAACTGGGAGAACTTTCGGCATATTTTAAATTCAAAACCCCTTCCCCCCTTCAAAATTAACAGCAATGATGACGCTGAATTTGCAGTTGGAAGTCTAGGAAAAATTCTAACGGAGGCGCTCGCAGAAGCCTCAAAACCAAAATTTAATAAACCTCCAGAGAAGCTTCCTTTAGAAATCCAAACCAAAATTAAACTGCGTAATTTCCTGCGAAGAATTTGGCAGCGCTCTCGCGATCCTCAAGTGAGAGCGGAACTTCGCAGAACCCAGGATGAGATAAAAGGGTTAAAACTAGGTCACTTCGAGCGCCGGCGAGAAGAGCAATTAAAGAACCTAGACGCACGTGGCCTTTGGCGCCGCTCGTCTTTTCTTAGAAAACCATTCTCCCCGATCCCTCCGTTAAGGGGGGAAACGGGGGAACTCGCCCTCGCTCCCATTGAAAAGGCGGAAGTTTTGGCAGATAGCCTACAGAACCAGTTCGCCCCACACTCAGACACGTGGCTGGCGAACCCCCCACTGACGAAATACGTCACAGATCAGCTGGAGAGTTTCCTTACACGTGCACATGTAAACAACCTTGAACCCGTTAGGCCCAGTGAGATAATGGACTTCATGAAGAACATTAGGCCGAACAAATCGCCAGGTCTGGATTTAATAACTAATCGCATGATTAAAAACCTCCCCCCTAGATTTATTTTATACTTAACTTTCATTATAAATAAATTAATGGAACTTTGTTATTTCCCCGATTGCTGGAAAACAGCTGTGGTTGTCCCTATTCCAAAACCAAACTCTGATTTGACTTTACCTCAAAATTTCCGTCCCATCTCGCTACTTAGTAGCCTGAGCAAAGTGTACGAATCTGTGCTTCTCAAACGCCTGAATCAATTTCTCAGCGACAATAATATTTTAATTTCCGAACAATTCGGATTTCGTAAAAACCTGTCGACGAATCACCAGCTTATTCGTGTTACAGAATTGATTCACAGTGGCTTTGCGAAGTCTCAAACCACAGGTGCACTTTTTCTGGACGTAGCCAAAGCCTTTGATAAAATTTGGCACGAAGGGCTTTTATTCAAGTGCATGCGACTTGGATTTTCGGCGCAATTTGTCAAAATTTTACGCTCGTACCTACTTTCTCGTAATTTTCGGGTACGAGTAAACGATGTAATTTCCTCCCCCAGACCAATTCTGAGCGGTTGCGCTCAAGGAAGTTTACTCTCTCCAACTCTTTTTAACATCTACGTTAATGATCTACCCAGAGCTAGTAATTGTCACTTAGCAATTTTTGCAGACGATACCGCCATACTAACACAGCATAGGGATCCAAACACAGTCATAGCAAACATTCAACAATACATGACCGTTTTACAGTGCTGGCTCATCGGCTGGAAAATAAAAGTCAACCCTGATAAATGCGCTTGCCTCCTGTTTTCCAATAAATTGGTAATGCCTGTCTTAACCCCAATCCAAATTTTCGGCCAACCCGTCCCCTTCGTAAATGAATATAAATACCTAGGGTTAGTTTTAGACGCAAAATTAAGCTTTAATAGTCATATTAAAGCAGCCCTCACCAAAGCTACTAAAATGAGTGTTAAACTCAACAGCTTAATTTCTCCATGGAGCAAGCTATCGATTAGGCTCAAGCTTCTGCTCTACAAAGCTATATTAAGACCAATACTGATGTACGGCTCCCAAATATGGGGGGCGACATCAGCAAAAAACATAAAGAGGTTGCAAGTTCATCAAAACCGACAACTGAGGAAAATTGTCAACGCACCCTGGTATGTTAGAGGAAAAATTATTCATAACGACCTCAAAATTGAACCTGTTTCGGAATTTATTAAAAGAACGTCAATTAAGTTCTTTGAAAAATTACCCCAGATTCGCAACGAGTTACTTAATTTACCTGCATATGATCCTGCATTACCCAGCTCTAGGAAAAGACCTAGAGCTGCAATAGATAATATCTATATAAATTTCCCAGCCGTAAAAAAGCTGAGGACCTCATAACTCAGTTGCCAATCTGGAGGCTTAAAATTCTCAAAATTATTACTGTTTAGGCCCAAGATAGCTACGATGTGCTACACGCGTATTTAATTTTCTGTAATTTTATAATCAGTCCAATTAAATGTCAGTCCCCATAGTAAAAGGCTCGTGCAACGTAAATCCACTAAAGTTTCTTATTACCCCATAAATAATATATTTTATTATTTTAATTCATTAATTATTCCAAAAACTTTATGCATTCAAAATTAAATACCAAATTTCATGACGTTAGAGCTTTATTGCGCTCGTCCAAACTAGTTCAATTAAATTTTAACTTTTCCCTAAACTTACAAATTAAAGTAAATATTCCAAATTATGATGTGGAGGTGCTCGTGACCACTTTGTCACATCGCGGAACTCCGAAACATCACGACGTTGCCGTTGTGTCAACGAAAATTGATCTTTCACCTCCGCTGCCCCCCCCCCCCCCCCTCCCTTCATAATATAGACTTTTTAATTTACAGTAAGCTCTGATTCAATTGAATTCATGTTTTCTAGTCGTATTAAATAACAAGGAAAAATCTTTTTTTAATGCATTCCATAAATTATTTGACAATCTAAAAAGTCAATAATCTGGGTGAACATCACTGCTGCACTTAATTCAACACTTCACTTCACTAATTAATGAAAGTGCAAAATATTATTAGAATTTCTTACGTATGAATTTGATGTTTCACTAAAAGCTAACTAACTAAACTTCACTAAAGAAATTTTCTTTGAACTAGCACTTTCGCGTCCATCCATAGATGCAATGACATGTCGCAGAGCACATTGTCTATATTCCACTTTGAAACATTTTATAACACCATGATCTAATGGCTGAAGATTTGATGTATTCAGAGGTGCAAATAACAATTAAACATTTGCGATTTGAGCTCCGTGTGCATGACGTACCGCCTTCTCTAACACAAGGAGAATTTTTCTGGCTTGAATCCTAAGTTTAATAGCCATTCTTCAAAAACAGATGATGTCATCCATGATTTTTTTGTTCACGTACCACGACACACCAAGACGGTTTAAATCTCTTTCTTTAAAAACCTAGGTTTTTAACATCTCCAAATGACGAGGGACTCTTTCTCTCCAGTTGCGCTCACAAAAAATGAATGGGGAGCAATTTCTTCGGAATTTTTTCACCTTTTGGCTTCTTGGGATTTCTGAATCATACTTTTATTGGCAAAGCGCAAAAAGAGTACCGTTTCATCCATGTTGAATATGTCCTTGTTATCATATCCAGCCAAAAGTGGAGGAAGAACGTTCCTGCCAATCTTCACATGAACTGAGGTCGACATCGGCCGCTTCGCCATACAGTAATTGGAAAGTGATGTTATGAAATCTGTTCAGCCACCCATTGATGGCTGAAAAATTTTCAATGCCCAGAACATCCACAAGTTCTTTTATTTTGTGTTGAATCATATGTCCACTGACAGGAATTTTCTCTGCACGAACAGCTTTAAACCATTCCCAAACACTCATTTATGTCGACATATTTTTCGTGAACCACGAAATATGAAGTCTTTATATCTTCACAATTTAATCTTTTTCTTTAGAGATTTTGTTGATTTACGTTCTTCCACAGTTGAATAATTCAGCTAACTTCCTCACCGATTTTCTGTTCTCATACTGACCCAGGAGAAGGCATTTACTCGAGATTTAGAAAAACGTGCATTGACAGCTTTGCAACTCATATCAATGAAAGAACCAATAAAAGATGCATGAATGACATTTTTGTTCCAAAATTATTCGGAATCCACTAATAACCAATTGGAAGCAAGAAGTACAAACAGGCTTTCTTAACTGGACTTTGAACGTTTCAGCTCATAATTAGAAACAGGAAGTGATTACATTTTCCTGAAAAATGAGATGGGTGAATCTATGCAAGCGGCTATTCGGAAGGGGTTGGGTGGCCGTGCTTAGGAATTATTTGAACACCTTTACTTGATATTTATAAGTGAATGCTGGCTGCCTAAATAAAGACATTGTCAGGATTTAAGTTAAATATTCTAATATCTGTTAAGAATGTTAACAGATTTTTAAAATATCTGTCTTTATATTTGCCTAAGAATTCTATTTAAATAAATAGTTCTTAAATTATTCAAACTATTTCTATATTATATATATAAACAACGAATCAAAGAAAAAGTTGAACAGCAGGCATATATGATTTCATCTTTAATAATTTTGTACTATATTATACTTTTAAAATAAAACAAAATTCAGAAGAAAGACAATTACAAAAAATATTAAACAGCACGATTTGATTTCAATAATGCATAAATATAAATTTAAAGAACATTATGATGATATCACTTTTGACAGCAAAAAAACTAGTACATTTATACAAGAAATTAATTTTAGACAAAAACATTTAATACTTCATGTGATGTCCTTTGGCTGCTGTAACAGTTTCTAATCTCTTATTCATTAAAGGGATCAACTTTTCAGTGAAGTCTTTTGGTAAACAATACCATATATTCTGAAGAGCACCTTTTAGTTCATTTTTATTTCTTTCTTTCGTAGTTTTTTGCACTATAAACGGCCACAGATACTCTATAGTATTCAAATCGGGACTTTTGTGGAGGATGGGCAGTACTTTATGTACGTTATATAATAACCATTCTTTCATGATGCAAGTGTTATGCTTAGGATCATTAGCTTGAACCAAAGAATAGTTTTTATTTAAATTCAATTTTTCAGCTGTGCCTGGTAAATTCTATTTTAGAATATTCAGATACAGTATTTTGTCCATCTACCTTCAATAAACAGTAAATTTCCAAATCCATTAGCTCCCATTGTACCCCATATCATATCACCATGATATCTAACAGTTACTTTTATATTTGCTGGTTTTAATCTTGTACCTTCCCTCTGCCACACAAAGAGGTCACCTTTGGATCCAAATAAATTAAATTTTGACTCATCAATGAAAATAACAGACTGCCAGAAATCTTCAGGTTTCCCAACATAGTGTTTAGCATGTTCAAGACATTTGTTCACATTTCTGGCAGATAAGTATGATTTCTTTTGTGATGCACATGCTCTACGTTCCTCAGAATGTAAAAAATTCCTCATAGTCTGTGCATGCACATTGATAACAGATTCTTCCTTCAACTCTCTTGCTATCTTTCCTACTGAAATTTTAGGATTCTCTTTAATAAATCTCAGTATTTGTCTTTCTGTTTGAGTCAAAGAAATCTTTTTGATCCGATCATTTAGCATTAGGTCTTTGCAAAAATCCATATCTTTTATACGTATTAATTACGTAATGCACTGTTGAAAGAGGCTTTTTCACAATATCTCTTATACTTTTCTTTTTACAGTTTTACAATTAAGTTTTTCATATCTGTAGAAGTTTTCTTTTTCACCATTTCCAAAAAATTAAACCAAACAAAATAAATTAAAAGAACTCCAACTCAAATCTTTGATTTGTGCCAAAAAATACTCAGTGAGCCTTTAAACTTTGCATATAGCAACGTATCTCTTTACATATAGTGCGTATAGTGCAAATAAAATAAATGACCAGTGTTTGTTTTTTTTCCTCCAATGAAAACCTCAAAATTTCTTCTGTACATTATTTTAAAATTAGATGCAATATTTTATTGAATTACATTAAAGCTATTTCAATCTGTAGAAGAAAGTACTTTTTTTTTTGTTTGATTTTGAAAGTACAACTTGCTTAAAAAATATTGAGTAACAAAATGGATTCTATTTGCTGCCCAATTTTTTAATTTTTTTATTCACCATGTTGTATTATATATATATTAATCATTTTATGCTTTAACTATGTTGAATAATTAAATCATTAAAATTATAAATTAAGTGAGCAGTATTATAATTCATAAATTGAAAGATATATAATACAATTTTAACACAATGGCATGAGAAAGAACATGGTAAGTAAAAAGCAACCATTGCTAATTCATTCTCTACTTTTCCATTCTGTTTCAGGATCATATGATGTATTTTCATTTTGGAGGCCTCAATTTTACACAATTGACTAACATAATAACACATCATAATAAATTACAATTCAGTATAGAACAGTAAAATCCATTTTATAGATTGTTTAAAGAATTGTTCTCCAAAACGATATATTAAATGGAATAATAATCAAATGCGTAAAATACTAAAGAGGCTTCCTTATAAGTGTTTTTAGATCAACTTCTCCCATGTTCGACATATCTCTTTTAAGAATTACAAATTCATTCTGCTGCATTTTATTTTCCACAGATTGTATTTTTCTTCATCAAAACATAAAAGTTTAAAAAATACATTTGTCACACATCATTAAAATAAACTCTTCACCATCTAAAACAATAAAAATTGGTTTGAGCAATTTTTCAAGTAGCAACAAATATGATACAGTAAGTATTTCATACTGTCCCTTCTGGATAAAAAATCCAATATTTGAATAAACTGCAATGCATATTGTTGAAGAAATAGGGAGAGAAAAAAAAATCATTATGCATTATTCTGGACTCCTTCCCCAAATTCTTCTCTTTTGTTGCTTTCTTTCTTGATACATCAGGTAAACAAACCTTTATAAACATGTTTTCGATTTATCATATTCAACATCTGAGGAAACTCCCCAGTCCAAAAAAAGTTTTCTTTGCACTTCTTGAGAAAATTAAGCACTTTCTGAAGACCCTTTTTCAAATTTAAGCATGTTTAAAAAACGGTCTTCAAATTTAAACATTTTTCATGATGGCATGCATCTTAATTTCAGCCACATCAGATTCTACTACAGTTCCCAAAGATTACATTCATATAAATTCAACTATAAGTATTAAAAAATAAGCGAAGAAATCAGCCAACAAAGAAGATTTGAAATATATCTTATTTTTTTTTAGATAAAAAAAGTTTTTTTTTTTTTTTTTTTTTTTTTTTT
>JAPMOR010051224.1:361007-384617 GCA_026543865.1 Argiope aurantia
TTTTTTTTTTTTTTTTTTTTTTTTTTTTTTTTTTTGCATTTTTAAATTGTTAGTCAGAAAATGCAAGCAAAAATTAATGGTAAACATACCCTTATGAACTCAAAAGGACAAAGCTTTAACTTTTACTGATATTAAATATCAGGCTTTAAGACAGATTTACTTATTTTTTATGTTTTATAGATTACAGTTTTTCATTGATAGCAGTAGATTTAGGGATAAATATATCAAGTTTTGTAAATTTTATTTTAAAATAATATTAAAATCCATTTTTTTTTGCTTATTTTTTCAGGTAAATTTCATATATATCATAATTAAAAGTTTTTTTAACAGTATATAAACATTTTTTTTTCAACAGGAAGATTTATTTAAAAAAGCAAATTCTGCAGTTCTGCATGCAGCTAACTAAACTGCCAATATTACACCTCATGCCTCCTTTTCTAGGGTGTATATATAAAGAACAAACTTTTTTCCTTCTTTGTCTCCAATTGCTCATTTCAAAATCGCAAAACAGTAAAATACACTATTATTTAGTCTTTCTAATCAAAAATAATCATGACACATGTAAACAAATCATTTAGCTTCCTTCTATTTGGGTTCAAAATTTTTCTATGACTTCTTCGAAAAGTACGGCATATATATCAGGACAATAGTTTTAATTTACAAAATGTAAATAATATTTTTGGAACCAGCTTAAAATTCTAATAATTTACAAATTTCGTCAGAAACCAATAGCTGCTATATCAGGAAATACTTGGATAGGAACTTGGACATGGAATGAATCAGCTGCTCAAAATAAAATATACTTAAGTGAAGAAAAAGGGCCTTTCAGCAATAATTTGAATAAAGGTTTCATTATAGCAAACAGTTATACAACCAGGCATTTACTTTATGGAATATAAACTTATTAAAAAATTATGAAAAACAATATAAAAGATATATTTATTACCTTAACTCTTCAGGAAGCTGCATACTTGAATCTTGTAATGACATCAATTTCTCAGGTTTTATAATTTGGCACAAAGACTGAAGAAAGAAAAAATGTAAAATATCTTTTTAAAAAACAAAATAAGGGAAAAAAAATAAAGGTTTCTAGCAAAGGGAGGGCTGTGACCTTATTTCAAAATATCAGAATTACTGAAAGTAAAAATCATATATAATTTTCAGAATACAAATATGGATATACACACATAGATGTACAAACATATTTCAAGATATTTATTTAGTAAAACAAAGAGTAAATAAAAAAAAAATCACAAATTTTTTTTGTTTGCTATGAATTAATAGTTTTTTTTTAACCATTCTGTTTTTAAACATTTTATAAATGTTCAGCTCATCTTTCTTTTAAAGGGATGGATGTTTAAATTCTGGTAATGGCTTTATTTTCTTTTTTTTCTAAGCAGATGAAAATTTTGGTATGACAGACATTTTAACAAAGATAATGAAAATTCATCCTATTAACTTTTAAGCATATGAAACTGAAATATACATATTAAACAAGTTTTAAAAATACAAAACTGCAAACAATAATAATTATAATACAGCATAGAATATACAGATTATAGTTAAGTTATCCAATTATTCAATAAATTATTCTAAAATATTTGTTATACATAAAATCCATTTTTGAAATGATTTTTTTTTTTAGATAAAAACTTGGCAATATTTTTCTGTTTAGATTAAATAAGTAATATTTCATAATGAACATTCAATTTATTAGTATTCAAGGATATTTTACATTCCTTTTGGTACAATTTCATCCATTTAAATAACCTTTAAATCATTTACTTTCTCTATAGCAAAATTTGAGAAAGATAAGAATACATTATGGGAATCTAGAAAGTCTTGAATTTCAAAGAAAGAAAAGTCTTAAAATTCTAGATATTTGGATTATATATCTTGTATGCCAACAAATTCAGCAAATGAATGACAGCCATAAAAAATTATTCATTAATTAATATTGAAGATATTAAGTAAGAACAAATTTAGTGTTAAAAAATCAGAAATAAAAACAATTTTTAATTTTTACTTCAATTTTATCAAAATAAATTTGAATTGCTGAAAAAGTGAAATTAAAAATGTTTAAATTAGACAATTTCCATTATATCTACTGAAGGATATCTGCCGAGTACTTCTGTATTCTTAAATTTCATATATATAATCTTCAAAAATAAATTACCTGAGCATAAGAAATGAAGAACAATTGTTGGTTATTATTGCCCAATCCAGGCAGCTCTAACATTTCCTTCTCCTCTTCAGCATGCCGCCTGTAAGCCTATCAACAAATAACAATATAAAATTAGCAAATATAAATACTTTACTATCAAAACCAAAAGGACATCATTAAATGGGAAGGATATGTTTTTTAATGCTATAATAAAGTCACCTAAATATGAATAAATAATGCAGAAAAATCATAAAAGAAAACAATTGCTATAATAAAGTTTATTTGAATTACTAAATCATTTATGAAAGTTAATAAAATCAGCTTTTAAAAAACATAATGTATGATTTCTCTCATTATTTTCAAACATCTCATATTTCAAAAATTCAATAAAAACTTGCTTTTAACATATATGTAAAAATTATTAATTAATTTTTATTTTAGCTTTAAAAAATACAGAAAAAATTGGTTATATATTTTATGAAGAAATGAAAATGACTTGACAATTCCTAGTCCTTGTAAGCAATGGAACTGGTTTACGAAGCTAAAAAGACACCATATATATAATTAGAAGCAAAATGAAAATAAAAATGTCAGTTGAAAACTTTTTAAAAATTATTTTTGGAAGTTAGTGTAAGAAAATATATCGCATTGCCTCAAAATATGACAACATTCAACATATGAAGAATCTTATTGAAAGAACTGTTTTACAGTTTAATTTAATTTAAAGCAAAGAAGTCATTTTTTAAAAATCACAATGCGAACAGAGGCAAAATCACTGACTCAGCAAGCTGATGAAGCAATTATATTGTTTTAATTTTCATTGCAATAAAAATCATTCTTACAAATTGTGTTCAAATTTAATTTTTCAAAAATGAATAAAAGTTAAGAAAAAATGCATTCATTCAAACAAAATTGATATAATGGAAAACAAATTTTTAAAAACATTTTAGACAGTGCAGAATTAATTTTTATGTGATAGTATAATTTAATATTATAGTGAAAACACATTAAAATTCTATTTTTTTTCATAATTAAACTTTTAATTAAAACTTAGCTTTTAATATTGAAGAAGTAACTTTCTGCCAAATGCTTGTTATTAACTTCAAAGGTTTATGCTGCATGTGTTGTTCTGTCAGTTACAACAAATCTTTATATGTATAAAGGTTTTATATGTATATTCTTTGGGGGAAAAGGAATCTATAAGAACTACAAAAAGAGAAAAAGAAAGAATAATGAAAAATTATAGAATCTAATCCATAATTTTTTTTAAAAAAATTATTCTTTAAAATTTATTAGTACCAGATAAAAAAAATTAAAAATTTATCCAACAAATAATTTGGAAATGGTAAAGACATTTAAAAAGTAAATTGCAAAAGAAATTACTTGAAAACTTATGGTTTCAAGCTAAAATTTCATCATACCAGATGTTAGCAATCAATTGACATAATTACCACTGCAATGAATTACAGACGTACATTAATAAAGGATGATTGGATGTGTAAATAATGAAGAAGATTCTCTGTAAGTGTTATTAGAGTGTCTTCTCCTATGTTCAATACATTTAACTTTTAAGCACATCAAATTTATTGTACTTTATGCTTATTTTCTGTTGATCGAATCAATTTGCATATTTTTTAACAACACATAAAAGATTAAACATACATTTACTAGACATAATTAAAATAAATTCTTCACCATCTAAAATACTAACAATTTTACATATTTGTGTCAGAATGATTTTGACACAGTGCATATTTTCTACTGCCCCTTCGGGGTAACCATTCAAGCACTTCAATAAAAGATGATATTCATTGCTGATGAAAGAGGAAGTAGGAAAAATATAGGCCATTAAGCATTATCTTAATATGTGTTGATACCAATGGATCTATCTTATCCTCAATTTCTTTTCTGAATTTTTTTCCTTTTCTTGGTTTTCTTTCTGGATACATTCAGTACAAAAAGCTTTAAAACTGTACTTTCAATTCATTGCATTCAATATCTAAGAAAACAAGGACACAAAAAAAGTTTTATTTGTACTTCATGAGAAATTCAGCACTTTTTAAGGAATCTTCTTCAAAATCAAGTACTTTTAATATGCCTTAAAATGTTCTCAAATTTCAGACCTTTTCATAGTGTTACACACCCTGTGATTAATTATCAACTTTTAAGAAAAGACACAATGAGAACCAAGGAGAATATCTATTAGCAGAGTTATATTCATTAATAACTATTCAAAATTGTGTAATTCTCTTCAGGATAAGAGATATTAATTATATGAAGTACAGATCAGTTTGCCACTATTCTACACAGAATAAAGCTACAAATCAAATTCTGACATGGCATATTTTTGAATAACTAATGGCACCCATATAATATTTGAAATGATGAGGAAAAGATTTAATTTTAGTTCAACTTTTCCACACACTTGTGCATTCATGTGTTTTCTTGCGAAATCTTGAAATTATTCTGAAAGGACATATTGTATATAATATCTTTTTATAAATTGAAAAGACCATTTATCTCATTAGTAATACAAGTTTTGTATCATATCAATCACTGCAACTTTAATAATTGTGAATTAGTGAAATCAAAAAGTTTTTTGAGATAGTTATGATAGATAATAGAATAAGAATTACACAAAGTTAAAATTTATATTAAAGGTTTTGTTTTTTTAAATATTGTAGCAAAAATTGTTCTTTTCGACCAAGCACGTCATGGCTCAGTCGGCTGAACGAAGCACCTCATAGCTGAATGGAAGGTTGCGGGTTCGAACACAAGCAAGGCAAATTGCCAAAAAAAAAAATTTTTTTTTTAATTTCCTTTATGTCAAATTTTTGTTAATTATGCAAATCTATGTTATCTATGTAAATTTAAATTCCCAATTTTCTGTGAGTCTTCATAGCCTGGAATGTTCTTTAACTGTATATAAGTAGTTTCTCGATCAGTGAGATTGGTAATAAAATCTTGAGTTGATCTTGAGTGTGTTCATTTCCATTGGTCTTACTACATTCACCTCATCTATGTGACAATATTTTAATATAAGTCCTTGTACATTAAACAAATTTACATTTGTAAAAAAAATTTCAAACAAAAAAAAATTACTTCATATGCAATCTTCACACCTCCAATATCTGCTATTAAAGAACCAACAGTGAGTTCTGGCATGGCCTGCAAGTAATAAACACACCAACAGTAAGTATTATATTCAATAATCTGTAATAACAGACACACATTAATAAGGAAACATTTTATTGCAATACAAAAACTGAAGAAGAAATTTAGAAGCTTTTAGATCAAGTTTCTTAAATGTTTTATGCATGCAGTCCATATCTGTTTGGAAATAATTTTCAAAACTCTAATATTGATAACCATTTTTATAAATTAAAACATCAAATGACAACTAAGGAAAATTAATTTAATATAACTGTTGATCAAATTTAAGATATCTTTTACAGCAAAATTATTTTTCAATTATAATCATTTATAAATGTTGAAGAATAAGAAAAATAATAACATAGCTTAAGAAACAAAATATAGTTTCAAATAGTTCAAGAAATAAATATAATATATATTATGTGCATGCATGTGCATATAGTAAGTACATTTTAATCATATTCTTAAAATTAATACTTATGTTTTTAATTCAATATCATTTTAACATTCTGAGTTATGCATGTTTTTGTTCACTTGGTTCTGAATCTATATGCATTGAAAATAAATATTTTCTGACTTAAATTTCAGGAATCTCATCTCGAAGTTTAATAAATGGCTATATATTCCCATGGCCATTTATTTCTACCTTTTGTCTGCTAGTTCGAAGTGCTCTAAGCAATGGTCATGGATTTAACAATTTTTTTTTAAATTCATCTTGTAGCATATTCCACATCATGAACATAATACAGATTGCATTTAAGAACTTCCTTTTCAGAAAAAGCATTTCACTTACATACATGCATTTTCAAAGAATTTAAATAATAAACCAAAAAACTCAAATTTAAAAAAGAAACTTAAATATCACTTTACATTTTATTGCACCAAGTTATTTGTTGTTTAAATTTCTTAGCATTTTTCAAAAGTTCAGTTTGCAGTTTTTTTTAATGATGTAGGCATTTTATCTCTGGAAACTTCAGCATTTATATAGATATTTATTAAGTGCTGATATTTTGCATGAACAACAAAACAATTTGATAAAATAAGAAAACAGGCTTGTGATTTTATCTTCCAAGCATTACAGGTGAAAACTAAAATGAGCATATTAATTAATGCAAGAGATGGAAAACTGATAAGAAAAGGATAATAGTTTGCAGAATGTAAAAACTTTATTTAAGATCTTTATTTATTCAATAAAATATCCTATAACATTTCCAAATCCTCCTTAATAGGAATTTGAGAAAGATATCAAAATTCCACTGAAATTTTTATAAGAACAAAGAATGTTCTTAATCTCTATAACATTTATATTATTAATATTTAGGCATTTAAGATATACTTTAATATAATATTAATTTCATTAATTAAAAGGGCAAATAAAATTAAATTACTAACTTTCTAAAACTTAATTTATGTAAAATAATTGTACATTTCCTAAATCGAGTTCTTAATGTAAGGGGGAGGGGATCTGAATTCCAGATTACAATCACTTTTGAGGGGGGAAAAAAAAGAAAAGAATGTGTGTTCCATGATCGCAATATTTTCCTATGCGATCCATAATTTAATCAATAATACATTAACTGATACTTACGTTTACACCCTCCAAAGTGTAATTTGATAATATTTTTTTCAAACATGATTGCTTATTTGAAAAAGATACAACAGAGTTGTTGCTAACCCACTGTCGAAGGGTACCATAAGCATCATAATTGATTCCTGTAAATTTAAAAATAAAGCATATTTTATCACTGTGTCACATTCAATAATCACAACAAGAAAGGACAACTTTGTAAGAAGAATGCATTTCTTTAGGATTTAAATGGTATTCACATTCTAATATTTTATTTTATTTAAGGGTGCGATTTTAAATAATTTCTAACTTTTATCTCTGATAAAAGAAATATTTACATACAAAACTGTAGTGAAGAGCGAATGTAATAAAACACATTGTAGACAATTTTGGAGGATTCAAAATATATTTAATCTAAGAAATGGTAAAAAATCTTAATAAAACTGTTAACAATCTTTACAATTATTGTAGAACTCTGAAAAGAGTAAACACAATACAATGTATTATATGAAAAACAGTACCTTCTTAAATAATAATCAGACATTTATAACTCTGTTTCTTTGTAATATACAACTTTACACATAAAAATAAGTCACAGCATGAAAATATAAGTTAGCATAAAATGAATATGACTTTTATAACAGCCACATATGTTACATGCTACTTATGCCTTTGATAATGTGGCATGCTAATTTGGATAATAGAATGCCCATTCAGATGTTGTTCTTCACATTTAACTGCACTTTAAAATAATAGAAACCTATTCCAGAACAGTCTTACAGTAATTTCAAAATATAACAAAACATTAAAAAAAAGATATCTTAAGAAATGGCCACACACAAAAATTATCTTTAAAAAAATACTTTACATAAAATAAAAATAAATAAATAAAAATATATAAATAAATAAAATAAAATAAACAAATATAAATGAATAAAATAAAGTAAATAAATAAAATGTGGGTCCAATTTACCTTTGTCATCAAACACTTCTGCAAGTTTATTAGCAACATGAGCAGCAAGAACTCCATACTTAACAGCTCTAAAATAATTTGATTAATTCTTTCAATGTATTTGAAAAAAATAAAAATAATAACTACTCAATGATTTAAAAGCAGTTTCTAAGCCGTTTAATATTTAAATATTATGGAGATTCTCATATTTTTGTGAGCATGTAATGACTTCTCTCTTAATGATTTTGAGAGAATTAAAAAAAAAAAAAAAGATTTAACATTAATGGAATTTTCCATTTGTAATCTGAAATTATCATATAAGAGTACCTTTCTTCATATCTTTTAGGATATGCTATTTTTCTTTGTGATTAGGTACCAGGTCAGAGAAGAGATTCAATTGAAAATTTACCACATATGCAGACCTAATTAATATTTTATTGTCATTGGCTATATGCCTGCAATAATGTAGCATAATATTTTGGATAAAGGAATGCCCATTTAGATGCTGTCCTAGCCATTTAATTGTACTTCACACTGATGATTTTTATTCTACAACCATCTTATTCTTGCTTCAAAAAGTTAGATCATTTCAACAAACTTTACATCCATTAAAAATAAAAATTTTCCTGTGGTTTGGTTTAGTTAGATTTCATAATGCAGAAATCATGTTTTTGACAAATTGCACCAATCTTATGATTTAATATCAGTCTCCACATATCCTCACGGTTTGTTCACAACATAAAAAATTTGCATGCTTTTCACAAGTACTGGTCAAAAGACTGCTTAATTTAACTTTGAAAATAAGCTTTATACTGTTAGGAAAACATATTAATAAATTCCAAGTATTAGACATAATATTTTCAATTACACAATGTGTCAAAAAAAATTTTTAGGAATGGGTCTAGATATCTGCCTTCTTCAATCAAAAAGTCAGCTCATTTGTTAAACTAACTTAAAAGATCCATTCATTCACCAGAAAAGCAAAATTTTCCATGCTGATTTATTAGGATAGAACAAGGCTAAAATTAAATATAATTCAAAGCTTGGTAAAAATACCTCGAGCACTAAATGATAAAAAAAAAAAAAGTTTATCATGAGTTTTCATTCAGTAAATCAAAACATGACATGATTTCTGAAACAATACTGTTTTTTTTAGGAAGAGATATGCTAGAAAATGAAAAGCATATCAAAAGACTAGTTTCATTAGGATACCAGGAGATTATTATAAAAATGGATGATTTTACTCAAAAGTTGCTATGTATCATTAATAACAAGTTTAGTATTAATAACACCCATTTAATAGTTGTACAAATTTTTGCTGAATTTTAACAATTTTTAATATTTTTTTTAGCCCAAATTCCATCAACAGTTACCAATGTTTTGAAAATTTAAACTGTTTATTTTACTTCATCAAATATCTAATCACATGGTTTTTCTTCCATTACTGAAAACTAAAGAAGGATTCCATTTAATATTTGGGTGGTTAAGATTGCAAAATTTGGAAGATAGATGAACTGTATATTTTCTTTTTTAATAACACCATGATATCATAAGACCAATCTCCATTAGAAAAGGTTCATGAAAAAGAAATTATGACACGGCTTTAATATCAAACAATTTGGTGAAATCATGTATATGAAGTTATATCAAAACGATTTTTCTGAAAACAAATATAATCAATATTCTAGACAAATAAAAGCTGGCCACTTGAAGCAATTAGTAATAAATAAATTTATTAAAAGCAACGATTAGAAACACTCCTATAAGTGCATTAGCCACCTTTCACAATCAGCTTATTTGATGAGGCATTAACAGTCCGCTTATTGATTGTGTCATATATCAATTGAATTTCTTATGCATAAATTGAAATTCATGACTCAATTAATAAAGTATTTTTAAAATTCAAATGGTGGCAGGTTTTAAACATAAGTTTAATATTTCAAGAGAAAGCAAAAACTTACAGTGGTGCATCTGGGTCAAACAATGGAGTATCAAATAAACCAGCAGGTACAACTAAAACAAAATAAATGATAATTAATAAAGTGAATTTATGGTATTAAAATTTAATTAAATTGCTGATAACGAAAATTCTTTTTACTTAATTGATTGCCTGTGTATTTATAAACTGCAGATGCCTCTTGCGGATAAACAGTCCAACTAAAAATAAAACAAACTCATTATAATTCCGGCACTACCTTAATAGTAAATTATCTGCTATAAAAGGTTCATTGAGAGTTATTATATACTGCATTAAAATTAATTGCTAAAAGTTTTATTGTCATTAAATATATCATTGACTTTTAAGGCAAAATAATTTTTAATACAAAGATGCTTTTCTCAAAACAATACTTTGCTAACTCAATAATATTTGACAATAAAAATTGCAAAAAGAAAATTTCAAATCATGTTTAGTCAATCACAGCAGCATTTCAAAACAATTTTCAATAATATAATTAAACATTTAATAAGATAGAGACAGTTCAGAAGTACATAACCTTTCATACAATACTAAAAAATATTACTCTGTATCGCAAAATATTTTAGAATAACAAAAAATTATCTTACTTTCTGCTAGCCAAAGGAGAGGTTTTTTATGTCAATAGCTATTAATAAATTTGGCAAGAAAGTGAATTAAAGTTAATTCTTTAAAAATTAAATGATAATTCAATTCTTTTAATTTCAAATAGAATGTTAAAGACATACAGCAACTCTTCATTGAAAATTTCAGTACAAATTAATGCTTGAAAATAATTCTGGATCATTTCAAAGCTCAATGATTCAAAGATGGTTGCATCAGCATTTTGGACAGGGTTGCCACCTGTCCAATTTCCTGTGTTATTCCTCGATGCACATGCAATGTAAGAGGCAATGTTTGAACAGCACTCATGTGCTAATTATACTGGAATAACAATACTTTATATTTCAAATGAGAGAAACAACAAACTTTTTCACCAATTGACGATGCTGCAGTCATGAATAAAATCAAACAATTGAATTTGGATACAGTTCAAAATAATTATTACTATAGAAGTAATAAAACACCAACAAGCATGCTATGCACCTCAGACTCGAAGTTTGAAATCCTTGTAAACTGTTTTATTTTATTATTATTATTTCTTATATGTTTATAAATTCTGTACAAAGTTATTTTCGTTTTACTACTGTAGATATTTTGGCATTTAACAAAATTCCCGTGACATGCCCATCAAACCATTTAGTGAACAGAATGGTTATGGATACAGGGGTATGAGACCACGTTCTGTTGCTCTGTAAAGCAATAAATCTTATCTGATATGTACCTTCAAAGAATCAGTTTCTTTACAATAATTTTCATTCAAAGGTGGGATGAAATTTTTACTTTAAATGATACACCAATTTGTTTTCTTCTACAATTATGCTACGAAGTTACGATGTTTATCTTCACATTCAAACATATTTTATTTGCTGCCCCTTCAGAAATTTTGAAGTATGAGGTATTATGCATTTTCACTAGACCACAATCCAGAATTAGAAAATACCGATATGCTGCCCTCAAACTTGAACAACAATTAATTAAAAAGAAATTACACATATCTCTTAATTTTCTGTAGTTATAATTACAAAAACTTTTTTTCTAATATCAAGAATATTCAATCCCCCTCCCAAGTGAATGCTATTATAATATTTTAAAAATGCTTCAGCTTTTTAAACTTGCTACATTTATAAGACTAAGATTATGTTTTCTATCCCAGAAATGCTTAATTTCAAAGTAACAACTGTATAAAAGAAACCTCAAGTGATTATTATATTTATTTATAGATTGCATTTAAAATTTCAAGGATTTTAGAAAACTTATCTATTTTAACAAATGAACTCTAATAAATAAAAATGATTTTTTTTTCATTTCTTGTTTGTTAATGTTTTATTAGTTATTGACTATAAGAGCAAATATATCCATATAGCAAAATTTCATCTTAAAAATTTTAAATTTAACTTTGAAAATAAACAAAGAGAACACAATATTTAATATACCTATAGTCTGATAAAGCTTTATTTTTCAACATCTCTTCTTGTTTCTTATGTAAGAAATAGACTCCATCTTTAATGTTTTGGAAGTACTCTGCTTGTACTTTTAACTATAACAAAGAGAAATTATTAGAAAATCAAATAGTAAACATCATAAATAAAATTATTTGTTAAACAGAGTATCATTCAATTTCAAAAAATATATATATATATCTTCAGGTTTCTATCAATATGTTCAGAAAGATACAAAAATATTTTATTTTGTTATTTAAGTAAGATTTTAAAGCTTCACTATGTAAGATTATGTACAGAAAGCAATAGAAGAATAAAAATAAAGAATTAGTGGATAGCTATAGATCAAAGACGAAAATAAAAATAAAGAACAAAGCAGATTTTTAGAGAAACATTAATGAAATTAAAATAGAATTACAAATGTCAAACCTTACTTAATAAGCACCTCTCATAACTAGTGATTCACATTAGGAGTAACACAAAATGTAAAAAAACTCCCATGATGATGCAAATGCAGTGATGTTTGCAAAATAAGTAATGAGGGAGTATTTTAACATCACATGCAAAATTCTACCTCAATCTCAGCATTAGTCTGTGTTTGTTGCTTATTTGCCAATGGTTCTTTTTGTTTTAAATTAACAACATAACTGCTAAATCTATAGTTAATTAAAGTGCCAAAAAAAGGGGGGTTGTACTTTGGTAAACATTATTGTTTTACACTGCAATATGAAGGGTAAAATATAAGCATAAATACATATATTGCCACCACCTGCATTCTGTACCACAACCAAAAATTGTCCAGAAATTTCATAAGAAAAGGAGATAATGAAAAGGAGAACCTTCCAGTGAAATTAGGAAGATGCTGAAATCATGAGAAATTACTAAATCGCATGTTAAGAAGAGACATTTCAAGATGGAAATTGCTTTGTGTATATTGATTTAACAGCACTCATGCATCTCATATTTGCCAAATTTTGAAGTGTAGACAAATGTCTTTAGATAACTTTCTTGTAAAAAAGCATGTAAAATAGTAAATTATATTATTATAAATTTGTGTATTTTTTAGGAATGGAATGTTGTTTCTGATTTTACAATGATTCTCCAAGAAAAATTTGTTTCACTAATGAGTGTTTCACATAGGGTATAAATTTTTGGAAAAATACTTTGCTCTTTAAATGAGGTTCCACTGCATTTTTTGTATAAACTAAATTTTCTGATAAGTTTATATAGTAATGAAAATGTCATTTTACAAGATTTAGATGTTTCCAAAATATTTCATATATATATATATATATATATATATATATATATATATATATATATAAAACTCAGATTATATTTGTATTCAGCAATCAGAACACAACAGCATTATTTAAAAGGATAATGCAATTTTATACATGGAGAACTCTTTTAGGTTTTTAATATAGTTTTAAGCAAGATTTAATTAACTGATTTCACATCTCATACTTTTTTTTTCTGTTTTAAAAACTATATATGCTCACTTCTTTGTAATAAGCTGTAGTATGGTTACGAATGAAGTTTGGATATCCAGCAAACAAACCAAGAGATCGAATCTGCAAGAAAAGATAATAAAATATCAAAAATTTTAGTAGCAAACAAAAAAGTTTTATAATCACAATTTAATGCGATTATGGACGAATGTTGTTGATAATATGAGCTAAGTCTGAAATACACTAAATAAGATTCTAACAGGTTCAAAAATATGCGAATAAAATTGATTTTCAAATGTTAGCAAATCATATATTATGTAAATAAACTAAAGCATAAAAAAATATGCATAGTTATTTAAAAATGTAAGAAAATGACTAATACCAATTTTAATTATTGATTAAAACAGTATGCATGTTAAAGGACAACTTTTAAGAGCTTTACAATGCTAGAATATATGAGTTTTGAAAACTTACTGAATATTTTTTGTTGTTGTTAAAATGTATTAATAAATGGTGAAGATGCATTTAGAGATTTGAAAAATAAAAATTTCATTATACAGAAACCCACAGTTAACTAATATCAAATACTGAAACATGATTAGCAAATTTTATTAAATAAACTCTCTCTCTCTCTCTCTTTTTTTTTTGCCATAGTTTTTGGTCAAGTTCCTCAACAAGAATAAATAATTATGTTTGAATTGATTTACTGAAATTTTCAGCAGAAAAAAATAATTGATTATGGCCCTGTAAATGACCTGATGGAAAGTGGGGAATAATATTTAAAATTCTAAATTCAAAGTGCAATTGACTGTAAACAAACATAATTTATTTGAAATATCTCGTTAAATTATTTTGGTTAAATGTTTATTGGTCTCAAACTAAAAATAAATAAATAAAAACAATTTTAAACAAAACATTTTAAATTACTTTTATAACACTAAAAGCAGCCTTGCCAATTTAGTCTGTATATATCGAAAAGATTAAAAATAATTTTAAGACAAAAAAATTAGTAAAAAACAAAAGTGAAAAGGGAATGGTCTCAGAGTAGATATTTAAAAGCATTCCCCTACATAATTAACCTATTAACTGCCACGATCCTCCCTTGGGAATTTTGGAGATTTACATACACAATTACATATTTGTCACCAAAAATATAAGTAGTACACTGGACAATTAAATTTCATTCTATATATATCAGTCACTATTGCATGTAACAGAGAGTGTGTATTCTGCACTTCATTTCTTTACAACAAGCAAACAAATTAAAAATTCATTTGTAATTTGAACATAACAGAATTGTCATATTTGGAGCATTATATTCTTGGCTTGGTTCTTATATCATAATGAAATATTGTACATAAATATATAATTTAGATATTATAGTAATGATCTCTTACTTTGTTCTCAACCTTTTGTTTTTTATTGAAATGATTTTACTGATCAGTTGATCAATTTATAACAAATATTTTTTAACAAAAATATTTTTAAAACAAAACATAACATTATTATGTTACACAACTTTTTGATTATATATATATATATAACTTATCTGGTCAAACATTTTTCCAAAAGAATTGGCAGTTAATTGGTTAATATTTGGATGACATGGAGTAGTCAATAAGTATGAAGTAAATTATTTTCTTTAGATAACTCCAATAAAACTAACCATGCAAAGAAATGTAATTTTTAAACAAAAGCAATTTCAACCAAGGTATTTTCTGAAAGTAATAAAATGCTCCAAATCAGCAATCTTTTTCTTCTTTCATTCCTCTGGTAAAAAATATTTCTGATAAATATGACACATTTAATTAATAAACCAAATTTTAATGAGATTTTAAGACACATTATCAAAATTTAGAATCATATAGAATGAAAACTAATAGTTTTTTAATATTCAATTAAAAATTATTCATAGAATAGGGTGCATAGTGAGAGATAGATGAAAAAATTAAGCATACTTGCATTGATATATAAATTCAAGTATTTTCTATGCACAGGATTTCTTTTTTTACCTTATAATAAATTATGGTTTTTATAGACAAATTTTAGAATGATCTATTTTTAAAACTTTTTAATTTGAATCTTTGGCATAAAACAACTTTTCAGATTTTAATCAAAATACTTAAATCAGATTTTAATCAATATTATATAGGAATTCCAAAAATGGTTATCACTTTGTCTAGAGGTTGAATCTAAAATCATTTCAAATTAGATTTAGACAATAATTAATACAAGAAAATTCTGAAAATTTTAGTTAAGAGCAAATTGAATAGAATCAATATATGTTGCAACATTGAAGATTTAAATAATTGGCAAATTGGACAAAAAATGTGTTCACAAAATTATTTTCATAAAAGATTGAATAACATCTATGCCTTGATCATTTTTATTTCCTTATGTGTACAATTCTAAAAATTTACAAGTAAAAAGCAACTGACATATCCCCCCCCCCCCGAATGCTAAACTCAAAACTTAACATTAAAATGACAAAAATCTAGCAATATTATCTTGTATTGATGTATTAAATTGAAAGAACTAAAACATACAACTTTTATTTTTCCTTTATTTTTTATTAAAAAAATAGATTTTATAAATATTTATTTGAATAGAAATAATAGGCATAGGGACAAGAAAAAGGGATAGAGAAATTATTACAGTAAATTTTACTATTTTGAAAGAGGACGACATCCATAAAATTTGAAAGCTAGCTGATAATAGTAGCTTTAAACATGAACAGATATGAGCTATATGATATAATATAGATATAGATACAAGCAGGGCATCATATTTGAAATCTGATAATAGGAAAATTTTCCTACTACTATTTCTTTGGTTAGTGCAAACTTTCCAAGTTTTGCGTTTCAGAAAATGCTCACTATATACATAAAACCTTTAAGAAGGTAAAAAAATTTCGTGCAATATAGTACATACCCCAGTATCAGTTCACGACTCTCCAGCCTAGTTTTCTTTCATCATAATTAAATGAGGAAGGCAATGCGTTTGCATTGGCAACCTTACCAAGGCAATGGAAGCGGTATCTGCTACAATCCTCTTACACATTGTATGCAAAATACAAGTTGTGACAAGAAAAGAGCAGTGTTCTGCTCTTTGTTAATTATTTCGACAGTGTGTAACAGACCTCCATTGTTTCTGCCGTTCCTGATTATAACTGCACAGCACCTAAATATTCATTTGGTTCATTCACAGTTCATACAGCAACTGTTCTTGCAGTATGCTTAATATTTGTTTAAGTGTACCACAATGAAATTTTCAAAATGGGTATAAGCCACCATTTTGGCTTGCAGCAATGCAACCGACAATCACAAGTTTAGGTTGACGTTAATAGGAAAATCTGAGAAACCTAGAGCTTTTTCTTAAAAACTTCTGGAATCACTATCTGTATCTTACAACAACAACAATAATAATAATAAACAGTTTTTATGATTTACTGGCCACTGTTATGTTTACATTCTTTGTGGCTTGAGATAAATTGAGAGCTTAGTACTCAATAAGAAGTGAGAAATATGTATTGTAACAGTGAGTTTGGGTATAAAAAGTTTGTCTTCTGATATTGGTGGACAAAAAATGAGTTCATAGAACTCTGATCTATCCGGTGATTTGTTATCTGACTTGCCCTTCTGCCACATTAGGCCGGATATTCGGGAGTGTACTGTATATTGATGTTATGGCGAAAATATGTTAAAAATGTTTATTTTTTAAAACTGAATTTCTAATTAAAATTTTGCAAAATCTGTCCTTAGGAGTCACTGACATCCAAAAGATAAAATCCTGCTAAATTTCACATTCCTAACTTCAGTGGTTTAAGTTGTGTGTTGCTCTATTAGTCAGGCAAACTATTATATATTGAGAAAGAGTGCCTCCAAAGAGAAAAAGAGTAGGAGTTCCAAAAAGAGAGAAAAAAAAAACTGAAACATTTAAACTATATGATTTAAATAATAAAAGATTTTTAAAACTTTTTTTATTCCTTTTACATTTTAAATATCAGACCTAGTAGAATTTTTTTAAAATAAAAACGGATTGAAAATAATAACGGATCATTTATTGAACAAGTTTTGTTCAATAAATCATAATTTTCAATGGAATGGGGACATTTAAAAAAGTACACCACAAAAGAAATCACTATTATTGAAAACTTGCATCTTCAAATTAAAATTACATCAAAATGGATTTCATGCAATCAATTAAAGTACAATTTCAATAAATAATTGTACAGTGAAATCCCTTTTGTAGATCGTTCAAAACAACATATTAACAAGAATAATAATTTAATGTCTAGTGTGTTCAATAGGTTTTACAGTAATAAGAGTAAAAAAAGTTAAATAACATACCCTTCATGTGTGCTTTTAGGGCATCTTCTTCCATGTCTGATGTACCTATTACTTTTGTACACCATACTTTATTTTTACTTCTCATTGATCAGAGCCTATCTGCATAATCTTTACAAACCCATTAAAAGTTAAAAAAGTGACCAGGCATAATAAAAATAAATTCTTCACTACTTAAAGCATTAAAAGTAAAAGAAGTTCCAAAATTGTTTGAGTTGCAAGAAGTCTGGCATATTTCATTCTTTCAGAATAACTTTTCCAATATTTCAATAAGTGTCAATACCCATTATTAAAGAAAGAAGGAGAGGAAAAAATGTAAATTAAGCATTGTCGTAATATGAGTTGAAACTCCTGGATTTCCATTTACCAAATTCTTCCCTTTCATCAGTTTTGTTTCTTGATATATTTGGTAAATAAAGATTTATGACTGTTTTCAATTTATCATACTCAAAGTTTGCAGTAAAAATGTTTTTTTTTTTTACTTTTAAAGACCTTTTTCCAAAATTTAAGCACTTTTCGTGACATTATGCACCTTGTAGAAATACAAATTAACAGAAAACTACAGAGTCAGCAAAGTGTTTCAATAAGTATCACAATTTCCAATATTAATCAAAGCATAAATGGCCTGTCTCAAATTCAATGTCAGTTTACTAAATGTCAGCATAATATGAATATAGCATTTGGGGATAATTTTAAAAACAGAACATTCATAGAAAAGAAAAAATATATATATTCCACCACATATAAATCTCAAGATAGATGGTTTTAGAACTTACCTTCATTTGAGCTTGTTCAAGCATCTCTTCATCATTCAACCAAGGAATGTGTCTAGCTACCTCACTCAAAGCACCAATAAGCTTATTAAGGTATACATGAATCTAAATTAAAGAAATACATTAACTTTCTCATATAAAATAAAATTGGAAAATAAAAATCACAGATAATGTTACAGAAAAAAGTTCATCAGAAAACCTTAGAAAAAATTGAGTAAACATTTCAAATGTTTTATAAAAATATCAAAAGATTTTCTAAGTAGTAAATATACATAGATTTAAATGGCATTCTTTCTCCTTTCAATTCATTTAATAAACAGATGGATACAGAAAGCTAGAATTTCAAGAAATTTGAAACCAAACTTTTTACTTTTGGCAGGTGGAAATGAAATATTAAAAAAATATGCTGAGCTAAAATACAATTTTTAAAGATTTAAATATTAAGCATTACAATATAGTGACATAAAATTCAAAATTATGATGCCCAAATACAACTGAAAGGATTTAGAAAATAAAGGGACAATGGCATTCTTAACTCAATAATTTCATTCATAATTTGCATTATAGAATTGAGCTAAACACCAACCCACAGAAAAATAGGCTATAAGATAAAATAATAAAGTTTTATTACATTTTTGAAAACTTGATTATTAATTATTTTTCTTTTATGTTTTATGAAAACAATTGCATATCAAAATATACATTTTGGAAAGAGATTCCAGAATAACTTTCTCATCCAGATGTCACTTAATGAGGAAAAAAATGCTGAGTAATCTTTAAAAAAACCCATTCAGATGATAAATAAATCATAGGTAGAAATAAATAATAGTTGACAAACAACTTTTATGAAAGACTTGCTCAACACAACAAATATGAGAAGCAGGATCCTTTCTATGTGCTATATATTTGAGTTCTGTTCTTTGAAAATATTCAGAGTTTTTTCAGAAAATTTATAATATTCAAAGTATGAGAAGGTAAGAAGTGCCAAGAGTTCTGCTCACCAAAGAAAACAAGCAAAAGGTTTGCAAGGTGATCACAAAGTGTATTTTCAATTTCAAAAAAAGCAGGTGATGAGATATATTAATCAAATCTGTTTCCTGTACACAAACATTACCAAAGTTTGTAATCACATACTCTTGTGAAACTTTGATAAAAAAGCAAACAAAGTAAAAAGTGGTTATTTTTTAAGAACCATCACATCATGAGATTAAAAACAAAAGACAGTAATGAGCTAAAAGATCATTTCCAAATTTATTAAAAAAAATTAAAGATTTTATTTTTTTGATTGTTACTATTATGGTGGAGCAAAAATGGTCTTTAAAAAAATAAGATTTCAGTTTAGTACAAGTGAAGAAACGTAGCCTTTTAGGTTCAAAAATATATATAAAAAATTTGGTTGCTATATTACATTACCTTAAGGTGCTCAAAAAGCTTAAAGTTTGTAAAAAAATTTTTAAAAATATATAAACTTTGATACAATATAACATTACAATTGGAAAAATTATTAATTACAAAATATAATAATAATAACAAGATATTTTTAAGGTCAAATTTTGTTTCTTGCTTCTTGATTTCAAGCAGTTGTAGCTCTGCAAAATGTTTGTTTCTACTTCATGTTTTGAAAGATTCTAAAAATCAAACAAAACACTTTCTTTGTTTGTTTCTTCAAAATGTTTGTCTCCATATTAATTTTTTTTAATTGGCATATTCACAGGTGAGTGAGTTCTTGCTCTTGTGAATCTGGTTGGTTTGCCTCTTCTTGTAAAGAACACTTTTGTTCTTTAGCATTGTCACTGTTACCAGTAACTATCTCTAACATACTAATATTTTTTGTCCGTTCTTGATTAAACTTAACTATTATCTGTAGTTCTTTACTTTTTCTTGCAGCTTTCTTCTTCAAAGTGCTTGTGGCAGCTATATCAATATTACTTCAAAATATTTTGCTGTTAGAGTATTGATATATATTGAAACTATTGTTCCATAACTGGTACTTTTTTATTTATACAAATACAAGTATTAAAATTTACACAATATCAAATAAACATTTAGCTTCTTCTCTAAATTTTATGAGGTTGGAATCAAACTTATCTAACCCTTTTCTGCTTTTAGATTTTAATAAATTCTTATATTTAACATGATAGGTTTTTATCATTTGTAAAATTCTTTTGATAGGGGCGTTGTTCTATTTTGGGAACTAAAGCATCACATATTTCACTAACAGAAGGATCCTTCTTGGAAACAATTTTGTGGTTATATCATAGCACATCATAACAATATATAATAGTAGCACATCATAACAGATTCATAAGTAAGCAGTTTAAGCAAATCACTAAACTTCCCAAAAATAGAACATTCTAACATTTGTTTTATCTTCACCAATTTATACAGTGCCATTTTTATTCACAACAAAACAAACAAACAAACAAATCAGTTACATTAATCTGTTACATAATAGACACAGCGAAGTCATCAATTCAACTGAACTCAACAAAGCTACTGACCTGATAACAGTTCTGACCAGACGCAGACAAATCTCTGCATCCCCTCAATAATATCAGCTTTGGCAATGACTCAGTTTTCTGGATGCCATGCCAATGCAACAGTAAAATTGTTTTCATGTTTCTATTCATGTAATAATGCCTATTAAAATTTTTTATTTCTTAAATGAAATGCACAAAAATTTTTGAAAGATTTCCAAAAACTGTGTTTTTATGAAATTTTAAAATCCTTACAGCATTTCAAGATGTACTCCAATATATTTCATATTTTTAATTTATCTTATCTATAACAAAAAGGCAATTTTTCAAGTTATTACAAATTCAAAATCAACAGTTGATTATTTCATTTAAAAACTTTAAAATGTAGCAAAAATTTCAATTTTATGAAACTTTAACATCCTTGGAGCACCTCAAAATGTACCTCATTATTTTTCATATTTACAATCTATCATATCTACACCAAAAAGCAACTTTTCCGAGCCACAACAAATTAAAAATCAAAATTGATTTTTTCGTTCCACCCTAATGTATAACTATGATAGCAAGAATTCGAGCATCTTCTTGAAGTGCTTTCTGAAACTAATAGTACCGAAATAAAAGGTGCTAAATGAAGGAAAGATTCTATATTCATTAATTTTCACAGGGTTGTTTATTAGGTTAAATCTTGAAATTACAGAGATTTTGTGAACACCTTATGTATTACTGCTATTCATATAAATCAAAATTATTAAGAAACTTGATTAATTATTAATATTTTCTTCTTCTGAATAAATTCAACCAATTCTGATAAAATCCAAGAAAAATTAAAGATCAGTTAACCATCACAATTGCCATTATGTTCATCCATTGATTAGATACCATACAGAAAGGTATGCAAAAAGTTACAGCCATGAAATTTATTACATAAGGTCAGTTTCTTACTTTATCAAATTTTGACTGTGGAAAGTAGTGCTGAACGTACATGGCTCCTATTGCATGGCCTAAAAATTTACTAGTCATTTCAATACAAGCTTCCCAGTTATCCTCATAACTTAAACCCAGATCCATTATTCCTGTAATTAAAATAAAACATGATATATAGAAAATAGTATATAGGTCATCACATATAAAACATTGTCATATTACAGAATGACTACAGGAACTGTGAAAAATATTTCCCTGACTTACAACTATTAATTATATTAGAGTACTGGATTTTTCCCTACTTAAAATCACTGTATTTGTACAAAATACATTATTAAAAACACTTTCATGAACTATTTACTATGAAATGATATTATGATTTTGTATTATTTGTATATTTTGACATATTGTAGCAATAAATATAAAAATAGTATAATTATACACACTAAATCGTATACATTTTAGAAAAGATTTAAACAAGAGAAACTGCCAAAATATTATTTGAAATATCTTTCCTTTAATAAATCATAAGAAATTAATTGTTCTAATAAAAAAAACATATGATTTTTTAAATGATTATATAGTTTTTTAATTTCATTTATTATTACAAACAATGCTAGACAAAAGATACTAATTTATAGAAAATAACTCCAACAACAAATAGCTATTTCTTGCTTATTACAAATAATATGAATTAAAAAAAAAAAATTTAATTATTAATTTCAAAATTAAAACATCAATTATTAAAATACTAATACAAAATACTTGGTTTAAAACAACCAGTCCTGCTTTAAGTGAATCAAAAAGTTTTAAAAGCTTTTTTGGCAAAATTTTGAAGCCTGCAATTTCTTTCTCAACTCCTTAAACTCTCTTTCTGAGCTGCTCCAAGAATTTCTTTCTTTCTTTTATTTTTTTATATTATTTATATTTAAATGCAAAAATAAATAAATAAATAAATATTACCTGAAATAGTATATTAAATAAATGCATATGTCTTCAAGTAGGGGAAAAAAAGAAAAAAAAAACCTCTTCACTTATTACCCTAGCATTTAATAAGATAAGGGGGGAAAAAACTCTTCGCCTATTGCACTAGCATTTAGTAAAATACAAATCATAATATGTAGGACTTATTATTAATAGTTATAAATAGTGAAGAGCCTGAAACATCTATTCTAAGAAACAATAACAAATGCCCTGGATGTCACTAGAAATTTCTCCCTCTTTCATTAAATGTGATTGATTGAAAACCCAAGGCGAGTATTTTGTTCATTAGAAGCACTTAGGCATATGTGTTTAGGGAAGGGGGCGAAAAATCTCAAAAGATGTCTGAACACACATTTGCTTAGAAACAAAACTTTTCAGTGGGGTCCTCTTTTATATATCAACTTTTTAAGAACTAGGCTATCATTCTGGCATCTGAAAAGGCACATATTTTTTTTTATTCCTGTGGGGGAAAAAAAAAAAAAAGTGTTTCAGTACTTTAAACTACCTAATTCAAATATCTCAGGAATGAGAGGGGTAGGGATAAATATTGATCATTTATAAGATGCTGTCTAATTTAGTCACCAAAAAATTAAGAATTCAAAACAAAATAAAACAAAAAAACATTCTTGCTATCCTTATACAAACCATTTAATGCTTATTAACAAACATACATTTTTCGAGAGGAGGGACAATTTATATATTTGAGTATTAGTTTCTGCAATTTAAAAAGAACCTTGCTATAGAACCTTTTTCAGATTTTCACATATTTCTTGATATTAAATCCATTTTCCACAGCTACAGT
>JAPMOR010051224.1:387533-410960 GCA_026543865.1 Argiope aurantia
TTTTAATGTTTCTGACATGTATCTTGTAATGCATAATAAAATGATATCTCATCTTTTAATGAAGTGTTAAATCTGCAGTTTATTATTTATAGATTGTTTGAATTAAAATAAACCAGTACTTAGCAATTTATGAACTACTAAATCCAAATTCACTAGCGTAATAAATTAAATTCCTACAAATGTTGTAAGATGAAAGAATTGCAATTATATTGTTAAGACTCATGGCATCTCATATATGATTATCTAATTTTTCAAATTAGAATGCATGCATTATAAATGCAATAACATGGCATCTTTTTATTAAATTTCTAAGAAACTGTTATCAATTTTTTCACTTCACAAATAAATAATACAAAAATACTGAGAATTACAAAGTAGGTATGATATCAGATGAGTGGTGGTGACTACAAATAATGTTATCAGATAGAAAATGGAAAGATTGCTGAAGGAATAAAATTAAATTAAATCTTTTGGAAAAACTGCATTTAAAAAAAAAAGTTTACAACTTATATTTATGTAGGAGCTATTTGTACATTTAGTAGCAAACTATTATTAAATTTGATATTAGTATTCATGATTTTACTATTTATTTCCAAAACACTTATCTATAAAAATATTTTATATGCAATGGGACAGAATATTTTTAAAAGTATTACATAAAAACAGCACATGTTAAACATGTAAAATACATTATTTTTGTATTAATGTTATTATGAATGCTTAAAAAATTATTATTGCAGTTGGTGAAGATGTAAGGATGACCAATTAAAAAAGAATAAATTTAAACTAGTTATTCTTTCCTATTAAGAAGACATTTTCCTTTCCCTCCCCAAAGGTTACGATGTTTTCCACTTATTACCCCAAAGCTTTCATTGAGATGTGGACAGTATTGTAATTGAGAGTACACATGGAGTTATAAAATTTGTCTTCCCAAAAATATCTTTATTATTTGTTACAAAACCTTAATCAAATTTCTTACATTATTGACAATTTCACCATCAAATAGTAAGTCCTTGGTGCTTCCTGCCTCAGTACTGTTGAATATTTTTTCCCTGAATCTTAACTGAAACTGACCTTAATATATTACATATACACATTCCCTCATAATCTTTACTAAATTTGTATATCACCAATTTATCATTTTTGTGGTCCATTATGATCTTTTTGACAATGATCATTTCCCCATTCTGTATTCAAAAAACAAAGCATAATATTTGAGAAAAAAATTAATTGTATAAAAATCTAAAATTTTCTACAGCATCAATTTATATATTTATAAATATATAAATTGATGTTGTAGAAAATATATATTTTTTTCCTTGAAGTGTTTTTGAAGACTTTTGCAAATCAACTCTTAGTTCATACACTTCAAATTCAAAAATCCACACTCATTTAACTTTTTATTGGAGAAATGATGGTTGTAATTTCAATTTCAATTCCAATTATAAAAATTATCTATGATTCATCAGAAATCATTTTTTACATCCCTATTTGACATTATAAACTATACGCTCAAATGAGAAATCTCACTTCAAAATTGCAATTACATCATTAGAACAGAACCAAGGTAGCCAACATTTCTGCTGTTTGAATTTCCCTGTGTTTACCAAATTTTTTAAAGAAATTTCCCAGATTTTTTATAGAGTATCTAATTTCCTATACAAATTTACTTTATTTTCTTTATTATTGCAAAATACATTCTTAACTGTATCTCAAAAATTTTTCAACTCTTTTAACTAAAATCAATCTAAAATAAAGCTTCATGCTCAGAAAAAAACTATAATGTTCAATTAAAAATTATCTAAAACCCTTATATTTTTCTTTTTGCAAATATATTAATCAACACCAGAAGATACATGCCCATTTATACTTAGATTGATTTTTAACCAATCAGTCATATCTCAGAACTCATTTAACCAATTAGTCAAACCACCCGAGGGGGCACCTCGAAATGAGGATGAGATGCTTCGGTCATGGTCGTTGGATCTCGCCACCCTGGAGGGTACACTAATAGGTGGGGGATCTGACTCCTCCCATTGATGATGGGATGTACTTCTTTCAGGGAGGGTTGTACCGTGGCCGGTAACGGCCCTTAGGACTCAACCACAGTTCCTGCCAATGTTACTGTTGCGGCGGTCCAGTCATTCAGTTTTTATGGTTTAAATCCGTGTGCCTTTGTGGCGGGTCAGAGTGTTGGATGCTGACTAACCAATCAGTCATATCATTGTCAAATTTACTCATAAAAGCTGCAGTACAAAAATATATGCACATTGGCAGAGTGCTTAAGAATGGAATGATTTGTTTCCTTCTAGTGGGTTCTTCCCTATCTATAACTGTTTATCAACACACAAATCAAAATTGAAAAATCATTTTTAAAAAATTACAAATACAAAATAGAATATCTACAATAAAATAAGGAAAATGCTTCAGTGATATCAAAATTTCACTGAATTTTAACCCACCAACCATAATAAAAAAAATCGCCTGAATGCTGGGAGAATGCTTAAATCGTAAAATAAAATGGAAAATTGATCCTTATTATCAATTTTTTTCTTTATTACATAAAAAGAAAAATGTTTTAAAGGTGTAAATTTCTGAAAAGACAGCATGAAAGATTTTTGTAAATTTTTGTGGCAAACAGTTTCATATACATCAAAACATATATATATATATATATATATATATATATATATATACATATATAAATGGTGCCGATCGTTTTAAAAAAATTGAAGAAATTACAATAGAAATGTATACCTATAATGTATCAAATAAATCAATTTCTTGTATTTAATATTATTTTTAAATTGTATAGCTTTCTGTTAAACGTATGGGGAATTTTTACAAAAACATAAAATTTTTAAAAAATGTTAAATGAAAATATTAGCAATAAAGTCCATATCATCTGCCCATAAATTACTTCGGAATTATAATAATGGGTTAACATTTTAATTCCAGTTTAAATAGTTTTGAATATTAATACTGAAATTTGATAATTTCCCTTTTGCAAACGTAGTATGATCAATTCAAAGGAAAAAATAGCTCCATATACATATATCTAAATTTCCTTTTAAATAAAAGAGACTCATTAAAGCTTAAAATCCTATCAGCAGTTTGGCTTTAATTAGACTGTATTTTTCCCATAGAATGCAAAATAATTTTCACAAAATATGTCAATAACTAAACATTCTGAAAAAAAAAAGAAAAGAAAAAAAAAGACTTTTGAGGGGAAATATATATATATATATATATGCAATAAATTAACTTTGGTGATTAATCTTTCTTTCCCATTATAGCTTCAAATGTTAATCTAACCTATTTTACTGTACATAAACTATTGTGGCTAATACTAAACCTAGCTTCAATTGCAATTTGATCTATAAACAATGAATTAATGAAATTACGATACCATCAAATCATCATTGTAATACTATAAATAATGCAAAAAATGGGATAAAGAAATACATTGGTTTTTTTTTTAAATGTTAGAATATAAATGTAAGGCAAATAATAAACTCGCTAATAGATTTGAAACAGCCAGAACAATTTGAATCAGAGTCCATTACAGCCTAGATGCACAAGTGTTGTTGTTCAGAACTGAAAAAATTTCCCAAATATAGCACTGACGATGCTACATACTCAAAACTTTGATACCTCAGAAATGTAAATACAAACTTTCTGCAGCCTGGTGCATGGGCAGAATCGCAGATGGCCACTGTTTTAGACTATTTTTAAATGTTTGATTTTCTTTAGTTGCCAATGATAGTTTATTCTAGTTATGAAAAATACTAGAGAATTATCTTTTTTGATAAAAATGATGGATTTATAAAAAAAAATTCCAGTTTTATAATAAATTCCCTGTTTTTTCCCGATCTTCCGGAATTCCCTGACAATTCAAGGTTTCCCAATTTAAGAAATTCTTAAAGCTATCACAAACATAAATTATTTTTCTATTGATAGGAGAAAGAACTCTAAATTACTTTAATAGAAATATTTTCACATGAGTCAATCTTTTTGAAATAGTCTAAAAGGAGCATGCTTGCTGAATATTTCAAAAAGATCCTCCCTTTTTTTTTTTTTTTTTTTCTTTAACAAATGACATATTTGAAGTCGTTCATTCTTAAAATGAATACCAAATGTAAATTGATGATATTCTGCTAACTGGTAGCAGCTCAAGTCTCTTTTATCCATAGAAGGCTTTAGTTATGTCTTAATAAAATAATCTACTAATATATTGAAATAATTCTTTTCCCTAATATTAGATAATTTCTTGAGATGATTTTAAAATAAATGGTGCTGAAATTTTGTAGAAACCAAACTGCATTTCATGAGAAAAGTTTAAAAATTTCAGATGTATATGAATTAAAGTAAAAAAATAAATTACTCATTTTAACTCAATAACAATTGATACATCTATTCCGATAATATTTTACTACTAATAATTCTACTAATATTTTCCAAGCCTTTTTATACGCCAAGATAAATAGCAACTTATTCATTGGACTCGGAAACACTTCCAAGAAAAATTTCCAAAATTGGTTTCAGAAAATAAGAACAAAAGTATAAATTTTAAGTATGATCAAATAATGTGTATCAGATGATTAGAATATTAAGGAATTATGAAAATAAAATAAACTAATTTAAATCAACCTTCTTCTCATTCAACATTGAAAAAGAAATGTTAATTTGGTAACATGGTACTACTGAGAAGCTTGAATTTTTTCCAAGTAAGAATTTAAACATTCAGTTAAATTTAATATTAGATTTAACATGATTAAGGCCTAACAGTTAGTAAATAGCTGAAAAAATGTCATGAATTTGGTGATGATATAGTATTGATCTCAAGCATAGAAAGTAATTTGTTAAAACAAATTCCAAATAAAATTATCCATATTACTATTAAAGGAATATCGCCAACTTCATAATTTAACAATTGCAATATGGTCAAGAGAAATGGATATCTTAAAATGGGATTTTAAAGGTGAAGGGAGGGACAGGCAAGTGTTTTCCAGCTCTTTTCTTTCTGTGATAGTTTCAGATTGCATTGCTGTTACTTATTTTGATCTTTTCTCATGAACAGTAAGCTTGCATGTCACGAAAATCTCTAAATAATTGAACAAAACAGTAAGGACTATTAAAAACTCAGTAAATTAATAGGTGAATAAAACCCAATTTAGGCTTGCGAAGACATATTAACACAAACCACAAGTTTTGAAGCAAAAAAGTATCTTTTGTCAAATTGATCACAATCACACTGTAGGTAAAAGAATCATGAATTTACTTAAAAAACTTATTATCAGTAAATTCATGATTCTTAATTAGGGTTCGATTAAGTATAATCAAACCCTAATCATTTACTGATACAACACATATACAGTCTCATATACAAAAGTAAATCTATAAATACAATAGATAGATCCGTATAATGGAAAATATTCAAAAGAATGGCAGATGATTTTTGTGGTTTATAAAATTTCACAAGAAAAAAAATCGAATCTATCACACTCTATACTGCTAATTACTATTAATTCCTCCTCTTTCATATTAAATTCTAAATTTATTTGATTAAAGAAATACTAAAAATTAAAGTAAGCCTTTTTGTAATGCCATAAGTAAATCTGAAGACTGAATCCAATGAAGCATTCTCATGTTTCATATGTCAACAGATTTTAAAGTTCAGTATGCTTGCAGAAAAACATGTATATGCAAAGCTACTGAATATTTTTTAACTATTTAATATTCAATATATGGCAACTCATCTTTTTGTTCAATTGATATTATGCAAAAAATTTCAACACTAGTGTGTTATTGGATTGAAACTATATTGACCACTTTTTTTTTTAATAGATTGTAAGAGATAATGAATTCGAATTTAATGATTCACTCACAGTTTGACTTATGGTTTCTATATTATGCAATTAGTATTAAAACTTCTAATACGCTAATGTCACATAGTGATTTCAATTTTTATATAACCAAGAAAAATGTCACTGTTTTAGAAATTAAGTTATAACTTTAATAATTAATAAACAATTCTTTAGATGCAATGATTTTTACACACTAATATTAAAAATAACTATTTACCTCGGCTATTCTTCTTTCATAATTGAAGATCTCTTCAGCAAACCTTCTAGCATCAAACAAATTCACATCCATTGTTTGTATAGTATTCATAATAAATTCCTTATATGCCACAACATACTGAATAAAGGAAAGGTTAATATTATTATAAAATCTCAATTTATAAAATAAGTTTCCAGATTCATAAAAAATAATATAAAAAATAATGTTTCTAAATCAATTGAAATATAATTTTACACCTTTCATTCTACAAAATAATAATAATAATTTAATTTATCAAAATATATTAAAATTTAATTTGCAAATACAAAAATAAGAAATGAGAGTTCGCTAAAAAGGTTCAATTATAAATTATTCCGTAAGAGATATCAAGGCTCCATTTTTCACTAAATCTGAAACTACAACAAATTCAAAAGATTTTAAAATTGAACTTTCTTATATTCAATTTAAATTCTATTTTTATATATTAATTACATGCCATTGACAAAATGTTAACTTAACCCCATGTCGGTGAACACAGCAATCAATAAAATAACCTGACATTTTTTTGTGCATTTTTGGAGTGATCAATCATTGGCATGCGATTATATAGAAGTGTCACATATTCTATCAAAATAGGATAAATAATGTTAAATTCAAATACCTTGTCATCATGAGGTTTTGAATAATAATGAGGTGAAGGTAAGCCAAGACCACTGGGAACAAGCTGAAAGAATGTTTAAAATGTAAATATTAGACTAAATATTCAAATAATAAAATTTAATCGCTTGAATCGCATATGTCCATTTTCTATTTAGATTGACTATATATATATATATATATATTTATATATATATATATATATATATATATATATATATGTACAGATAAAATTTTGCAATTGATCTTGCACTTCAGTTTTTTTTTTTTTTTTTTTTTTATGAATACTAAAATATTTTCAAAAACGCATTATTTTAATACTTTCAAAAATTTTAATTAACCAGTTCCAATTAAATTTAGTTTCTATATATGTGAAACCCTTTTTAAATTGTAATAATTTTTTTAACTGATCTCAAAATTCCATAATAAATATGATAAGTAATTATAAATTTAAAACTAAAAAGTAGGAAATAATCTAGTATATTAATATTTTTAGAACACTAACAAACTTTGTAATAAGCTGTTTTCTGAAGTTACTAATTACATACAAGCCTTAATATTTAATTGCCATTAGAAGTTGTTACTTTTTCCCCAATACTAGACAAATAATAATAATAGAATTTTAAATTTCCAAGAGATGCAAGAAATATGAAATATCTAGAAAATATCGACTAAAGGAACAGAATAAACAAAATAATACCTGTTATTCTACCAATTATAAAGCATAAACAGATATTTTTCATAAACCTAACTACCTTCCATTTTGTTATATCAAGTCTCCATCAAAGATTTTATTCTTTATACAAGGACAATTTTTCACCATTCTGCTTTTATTCTGTCAAAAAATATTCATTAATTATAAAAGTAGAAATATAGAGACTAATTTTTTAAAAAAGGTTAAAATGCAAATAAAAAACCTTTAAAGTAAAAAGTTAGCATAAATAAAAATGGAAATTGCAAGATGGATATCAATATAATTTTTCCATGAAATTGAACTTGCTCATCCAGACCTTATAGCTATCTGCTCATTTAGCCATCAGCTGGCAGCTTTCTGAATTGTGCTACCAGGAGAGAAACCAATTTTCCAATATATGTTCAATACTTACAAATTTTTTTTTTAAATCAGAAAGTAAATGAGTTTGATAAAAAGGATGAAAACATGTTTCTCCAAGTTTTGTATAAAATCAGAGGTTTGTCAGGAAATATGTGAACTGGCATTCTCATACAGAAGGATGACAACACTATTCAGTTTATCTGGTTCATGTATGTTCAACATAAACTTAAATTATCTGATGTTGAAATTTTTATGGAGAAATATTTTAACTCATAAGCATATTATGTTTTTCTCATCAATGTGCCTCATATACTATTAATATATACATTTTTTATACAAATAAATAATATTTCAAATACAAATGTGATTTTGTGAATATCAGATATCACCTTTTTTTACATTATCCTTGTAACATCTGCAAGATCTCTCAGACTTTGCGTCCACAATAGTAATTAGTCACAGTCATGATCTAAAATGATCCCGAAACAGCAGAAGCATAGAGTAAACCTAACTCCAATCTACTATTAAAAAAAATGCACCATCTCTTTCTTCTCATACCTGCTGCTCTAATCTCTTTCTTTTAAATCCTTATGAATGTACATGAAACAACAATTGTGTTTCAAAAAATTCTCATAATTACTTTGAAAAAAAAAGAGAGAGAGAAATAGTAGAATCAGAAAGTCATTTATTACAGAAAATGTAAAGAATGCAGGATTAAACTTTTTTAAGTAAAATTTTTAATGATTCTAGCCCATGATTATCTTAAGATATTCATGGGCAGTTTTAAAATGTGGATAGAATTAGCAAAGTCATATTTTTATGACTTTTATCATATTTTAAGTGACTTTTCTTTCAAAAAATTTATAGAGCAATATCCTAGTGGGCATGAAAATTAAGAAGCACATTTTTGTAATTTTTTTATGGTGGATTTAGTTCTCATCCATATTTAGAGTGAAATCACATATATGCAAATGATTGTTATAATTATACTTTCCATGAATGTGTTAAGAATATTATGCAGAAAATGTTTATCATTATGAAATATCAAATGTAAAAAGCCAAATTAGTGATTGGTCATTTTACCACTTTGAAGCAGCTATGATGAATGTAATAAATAAATAAAAGTAGGTGTTAGAGGTCCAGGAAATTTACCAAGAACAGATGAACAAGCTGAGAGTCAAAACTAATAAAAATTATACTTTAAAAGGACCTAAATAAAGTAATTTATTCAAATATTTAGATATGTATTGATAAATGTCACACATAGGCCTTGAAGTCATTTTTTCTTCATGTTCTCTAAAAGCTACCTGAACATTCCATAAAAACATTTAGCATAGCATACATTTTTTTATGTTTCAAGTTTGATATTTTCTACAGCATTTGAATTCTGAAACTTGTGCAAAGTATTTTATTTATATATTAATTAATTTTATAATTTAAAAATAATGAATTTGATAAAAATACAAGTATTTATTTCAATTAAAGATAGTTATTTCTATCAGAAAACGTAAATATTACAAAATCTAGCATTCAGATTTTTTTTTTTTTTTTTTTTGGCTGGAAATTATAAAAACTTTAGTCTTTATATGAAAATTTATGACATTTTAAAGAATAATAAACATTTTGATCTATTACAATATTACATAATCTTCTGTCACAGTAATATGTATCAAATTGGGTCAATCATTAAATTGTATTTTTATTAAAATATTTTAATGATTTTAAAAACACTGTATGCCAAACACTAACATTATGATAAGTTGCCCGTTTTTAAATTCTGTAACAGACTTTTAAAATTTTTCTATCTTATACATAGATTACGTCATGCAATAATAAATGGATCATCTTTCAATCATAATATTTTCCAATTTCCAAGATTTCAGTAAATTATCATTAAGCTCTTATCATTCATTAAAATATTTTGAAATGTAAAATTCTTCATTTGGATGTACATTTCATAACAATAGCACTAATGAGGTTATAATATCATTTTTTTAGTACTTTGTCTTCAACAAGAGTTAAATATTCAAAACTACTTCTGCAAGATTTTCTCAATGCAATTTTAATTGTGACAGAAGATCAACTGTTACCTAACTTAATTCTGATTTTTTTTTTTTTTTTTAAATTGGAAATATGACAAACTACAAAAAAATTTGTTAAAATTCAATAATTGTCAAATCTTAGTGATGCACGGAGAAATGAAACAGCAAATATTCAAACTGAATGATAAATGAGACCTCAAATAATAATAAAATATATATGACATTCTCTTCTGAAGAATGGTATTTAAAAGAATACGTGAGCAGGAAGAATAAGTATACATGAAATGAATTGTGTAAAATAAGCCAAAAGGCAGAATTTGAAAAAGAAATGCCGAATTTTGCATTTTATTTTATTACACATTATTTCATTAAATGTTAAATTTGTTCACTTATCTTTCCTACATAATTTTGTAAGTTGCTTCTGTAATTCATAACCATAGGAAAATGCTGGATGAAAGTACAAATTATTATAAAAGTAATTACTTTACAAAATTCATTTCATCCATTTACCTCATACAACAGAATAAATTTGTTATTTTTTACAAAATCCATAAACATTTTAATTAAATCTGATTTCTAATACACATTCAATTGATTTTTTTTATATTCAGTGATATTAAAAAAATTTTATGGAGCAAACGTCTTTCACATCACTTATAATTATTATCTCATAGAAATAATGGCTTATAAGAATTTAAGCCATTAATTAACTTTCAATTTATGAACTTGCAGTGAAGTAATTATAATTATCTAATGAAGAATCAAAAGCTGATGTTACAAAATTTCCAATCAAAATAAATTTTTAAAATGTAGGAAAAGAATGAATCAATTGTGCAGATATTAGCATTTTATTCTATATATAATTGGAAAGATTTATAAACAAATTTCTCCAACAATTGAATAACTAAATTCAGTCTATGATAGTAACTAAATTAAAACAGTTATTGCAATATATTTTTCATAATTTTTTAAGCAGTAAATATTTGTAACTAATTTAATTTTAATTCTGTGACCATTTTTTTTTTTTTTCTCTTCAAAACTTCATTATTAAGTGCTGCCATTGGTACAGAATAAAAATTTAGGTTAATAATAAGCTCTCAATAAAATTCAGAAAATATAAAAAAGTTTATTTTTTAATCCAGAATATATAAATAAAAATTTTTTTTAATTCAATATATCCATGAGTGAAAAGTCAATTATAAAATTCCCTCTTCAAAAACATAAGGTACTTAAAATCTTTTTCAGACATTACAGAATAAATAATATTTCATTTATATCCAGGCTTTAAAAAAATAAATGGTGTATTTAAGATTTATTTAGAATTCCAGAATTTAATGATGGTTCACCATTGTTTATAAATTAATATAAAATCAATGTTTTGTGACACAGTAATAATCAGTATTATTTAACTGTTTTATATAATTGTAACAGCTGTACATTTATAGTTTACACATATTCAATTCAAGAACTATACTATTTTTTGATATAAATAAAAACTCATATTTATAGACAATAATACCAAAATTTATATGGGTACTGGGAAATATTTCATCAAGAAACATTAAAAAAAGAAGACCCTATTCCTTCTTTTTTCAAGAAGGTCAATTATTCATACAATTATAAATAATCACTCAACAAACTAAACACAATTATTATGTTCTGCAATGACTTTCACCCATGAATGTTTCTTTAATATGCATATAAAAGTTTAAAGAAAATAAAATAATTTAAATATATTTCACAAATGTAACAATATAGTAAGAAATAAAGAAATCATAAAATAATATTAAATTTGATGCAGAAAAAGAAATCTGTAAAAAATATTTTTCATTTGGATTGGTAATTGGTTTTATAGTCAAAATAAATATATAATACCTATTTATACATTGAATTTTTTAAAGAAATAAGGAGAGTTCCTTGGAAGAATGTTTCATTCTAACAAAAAAAGAAATGCAAGCTTCAAGCTTATATTAAATTCATCAAACTATTAAATGTGGTAAGATTCAAGAAATTAAAACAAAAAATATTTAAAACAATCACAAGAATATCAAACCTCATTTTAAATATAACACTTTTATAAATAAAATATATAAAGTTTAAGTTTTTCAAATGTTTAGATGCTAAGTTGTGTTCTGAATATTTCCTTTGTAAAATATATAATTAAATATATGTTAGAAAATATTCCTGATTATCTCTAACTTCAAAAATTTATGGTATTATACTATATAAGTTCAGGATCTGACAAAGACTTTTCTCATAAAGAGATTAATTACTAGAATTAGTACATTCACAGAAACTGGGATTAATGGGAGAAAAAGAAGGGGGAATAGAAGGTTTAAAAACAGTGCAATATTTTCAATATATTATGAAATTCTTTTATTTTTTAATGATCCTTATAGAAAATGAATATAATAAATTTCAGCTGAAGTATTAGTTTTCAGAAATTTTTTTGTCTGTTTCTTTTTTCTTTAAGGATAATATAGTTTCTCGATTAGTTTATTAAACTGCTGGGAATAAAATACCTATCTAAATTATTTTTTTTAATTATCTAAAAAGTTATTTAAAATTATAGGAAATTTTTTTTCTCGATTATGCTTTTTGAGAATAAATTTTATTTAAAAAGATAAGTTATCATCTGTAATAATATATACAATAAATATTTTTAAAAAATACAAATTAAAAATGTTTGGTAGTTTCAAACATCAAATTTCCTAAGAAATGAAAATGTCAAATAATAAAAATATAAAATTGTTTTGTTAAAATCCAATTACCTGTAGTCATGAGGAAAATTTAAAAATTTATTTTAGTAATAAATTAGAAAGGTATATTGAAGTAGTTACAAAAATACCCAGATAACTTAATAATGTTTAACTAAAAAATAATTATAATACATGTTTAAATTGATGAATTTAAAAGTAGTATATTATAATCAATATATTTCAATGCATGTATAATATGCTAAGGTTTCTGAAGAACTTAATTTTTTTTTGGGGGGGGGGGATATGATTAACTTAACACTAAACAATGTGATATTTTATAACTATATTTTAAATGCAAAATAAATTTGAAAACTTTATACATAACATAAGAGATTAATTAAAGAAAGAAAGAAAAGAAAACCTGGGATTTTGAAATGCATTTTTCATTTTAAACTTGAGAAGTAAGCATATTTTACAGCCTTTTTACACATGCATAAAACAATATTTTCAAATATAATGTAGATATGTTTCCCTTACAACTTTTTACATGGCAGATTAATACATTATGAAATATCTAAACTACAGAAGGGAACAATTTAAGTACAGCAGGACTTTTTTCTACTGAATATGAAGTATCATATCTGGTGTCTCAGTTATGATCCTATAATCTATTATAAATATTGTATCATCCTTTTCAAATTATTGCAATGAAAAGAAATACATATTTGGTAAAAATGTAATATTAATATATGCATGTGCAGCTTCCGCATTACATGACATTCCACTTACGAAAAGGTCTCTTACCTTGATTATATTCCTCATTGGGTTTCTGTCGTCTGCTTCTACCAGTACTTTAAAAAACGGCTCCACGCCATAGCTCACTTGCAACATTTTCAAGACATCATTTCTTCTCCATAAATGTGAGGGGGAATCATTGATAATTGCCCATCCACCGATTTCGTGAATGGCTTGCTTAATTTTTGTCGGTACCCAGTGCTCAATCTCTTTCAAATCTCGGCACGAGTCGTAGAAACTTCTGACTTTCCTTTCCGGGGCTGCACTATCCGAGTCATGTGGAACAAGATCAATTAAATGCCGAATTTTCGAATGGGTGTTCATTTTCAATTGATCAATTACAGAGAAGGATCCCCTGTTTTTAGGTAGGGAATTCCTAGCTTTCCATCCATTACAACTATAAGCCCAGAAATCATCGCAAGGGTCCAATGAAGTGTCTGAGCGTTCCACCACCGCCGCCGCAGTGCCCAAACACTCGGCAGTCCGGCATTCGAAACTGACCGGACAAGAATAAGTGCCCAGCTGGACAGCTAAAACTATCACAATAATAAAAAGAATGAAAAGGAGGATGCATAGCAGCACAATGATAAGATGATAACGGTTCGAAGCGAATTTCTTAGCTCGGCCCCTCCATTCGTCCACCCTCGAATTTTTGGGGGTCAAGTCCTTCTCGTGGTCATTATTCTCCATCCACTTGTCGTTCTCTTTGGGTTCTGTTTTTTCGTCCTCACCGTTTCCCTTACTATTTTGCATAATCTTCTAGTGAGACACACGACTCCTGATGAATGAGGCAGACCTGTCCTTCAAATGACAGACAATTATCTAATCCGTGAAGTAGGAAAAACAAATTGAACAAAATTCGAGTGTTCAACGAGTGTTGGGTAGATAAATTACACCATGGATCGCAAATTCCATTTCGATAGAACACAAATGAATGACTCGGGAGTTGTAAGGATGCAAATTCACAACATGAACACGGCGAGGGGGAAAAAAATTTCGTAATCGATAAAACACTAACTAAATGCAACAGGTTTCTCTCCTAAGGAAACTCAAGTCGTGGACGGAGTGAGAGAAAGTAGTCCAAACAGCCGCGTAGACTGAGGTTACCATAAAAAAGCCGCGCCGCTTTTCACTACTTATCGCCCTTTTAGGCAGGGTCGACATACCTGCTTAATCTCGGTATTTTTAATTCGCTGTCTAGGCATTGCATAGCATACCTAGGCATTTAGTGCCTACTTTACTATAGAATAGTAAACACTTTTTTGCTAAAATAAAAATCTTTGACACCTTTAAGTTAAGGTCAGTTAACAGGTGGGTTTACAAGCCTTACTAATCTATAGATTAGTAAGATATTTTTTTATTGCACTAAAAACCTTTGATACCAAAAAGTGGAATTCGACAATATAAGTCCACTGGTGCCCTCCTTGGTAACTTTTATTGATTATAAGAAAGTAACATGAACGTAATTTGTTTGAGCTTATATTTTTATGCCTATTTTCTAATAATATCATTATATAATTTGAAGACAATTCCTATATGTTATTTAATGCATCTATAACTTTTATTTCTCCGTATTTGTACAGTGAATATACTTTTTATCGACACAATCTACGTTCTATGCCATTTTTTTTTCAATGATTCAGCAGCAATGAATTCTGTATTTCATGTACAGAGAGCTGTATATGCATAACATAATTTGAAACAACAGTCTTGGAGTTCCTTGGAGATTTTTATTTTTCATAATTTTTATGAAATAGCCCAATTTTTATATATGATCAAAGTTTTTTATTCAAGCCCTAATGAGCTTGATGTAGCTTGCAGATAGGAAGGAAGAAAACAGGAAAGAGAGACCGTGATAAAGTATTCTGAACTTATATAGCTTCAGAAAAGAAATTTCCGATGTAGTGTTTAAAATAATATAAAAGAATGAGGTGACAGTGATAGATCTTTGCTTTTTTTTTAATCGAATGGACGTAGCAATGTTCAAGCATTCAATATTATTATTATTACTATTATTAAACAGTAACAACTCTTTTTAATAAATATGACATTTTTCTTCCTTTATTTGAGTTTAGAAAAAGGAAACATATTCAATTTAAGCAAGGATATTAGTCTCCCTGAAAATTTCTAATATACTCTTTTACAAAGGCGACACCCCTCCTCTTCCCATAAAATCGTAGACCTTGGGCAATGCCGTGAAGTTTAAATTTGCGTCAGTTTTCAGATTTTTATTTTCAAACTCTCACACATGAGAGTCTTGTTCGTCATAGAATAGTGAAGTAAACCACATATACATTGCGAATGTCTTTTCTTCAATCGATTGGAGTCAAAATTTAACACAACTACAGTTTTAGTATCATGATGACATACCAAATTTCATTTATTTAAATCGCTGTGTGCATGTTTCTAATTATCGTATTTACATGCATGCAAAAGTACAAACCAACCGACGGTCAACTCTTTGACGAATTTAATTCAAAATTTTATTAGTAACTACTCTTTAGATGCTAAATTTGTGTACCGAATTTTATTCATATAGCTAATTACGTTTTGCAGATTTCGTGTTCTCTTCTACTCGGACAGCCAAATGGACACTCATCATGTCAACGGATTTTGTTCAAACTTTGATAGAAATCTATAAATTTAGTATGAAGATCACACGTCAAATTTCATTTGTTCACAGACATAAAGACTGACATAATTCCTGAAAAGTGCTTCAAGGACTTCAGAGAAATTTGAAATACTGAGATTTGTCAAAATCTGGAATTCGAATTTCTTTACGATTACAATATTTTTTTTCTTTGTATATTTCGTTGTACGAGTAAGTAAAAACGGGCTTTAGTTCATAAATAATTAAATTGTTTCAGATTTATAATAAATTTGTTATAAATAAAAGATTATTAAGTGAAAGTTTTATATTTTTTCTGAACATAAAGTTGAAATAATTATTGCCAATTTCCTATAACTAGAAGACTAAATGCCATTATCTATATTCTAGAATATTTTCTGATAAAAAAAATGAAGTTAAATAAATATTTTTGAAAAAATGATAGAAATATTAATGCCAAATAAAAAATAAAACTATATAAAATTTTAAAGGAATACTTAAAAATGCATACCGAAGAGCATTAAATTTATACATTTGGCACGGTAATAAAAGAACTGAGAGTAAATTTTTGCAAATGTAGAAAAAAATATTGAAAGGCTTCAAAATACAAAAATGTCACTTTTCTAGCTTTTAATTGGGAGAATTTGTCTGTTATCTTTTCATAACATTATTTTCAATAAATAAGTGAGACAACTGATTAACATTATTCCTATGACTCTTGACTATTTTAGAATAGACGATGGTCTCTGTCAAATTGCTTTACAAATTCGCCATGGCTTTCCTCTAGATTTCAATTTGGTAAAAATTGAACATAAAACCATCAAATAATTTTTACTTTAATATTTAATTATCATTTGTAACTTACTGCATAATCTTAATTTATTTGTGAAATGTAGCTAACTTATGAAAAATAAATCTGAATCTTTCGAAGTAAAAGTGTAAATAAATTCCTAATCACTTCGTATTTAATTAATTACCCACACACTATAATATTCTTTAAAATCGACTGGCAGTATTATAAAAGATGACAGTAAGCATCTAGAAAATTCTTTCATAATTAAGAGAGCGATGAAATTAATATTCAGAGAAACCTAAAATTTCTCTCTAGTTGTGCCCTCTTTGAATTGAAATACCTTAATTCGAAACATGATGGTGCCATAAAGAGTGATCACAGTTCAAACGGATGCTATCTTTTCTGGAGTTGCCTTAATTTAACTTATAAAGGGGGAGTGCCTGTACTTGCTTAAAACAACTACAATAACTAAACTACAATTTTAAAAATTGTAGCCGAATGATTCCTTACAGTTTAATTGGGGATAACAGCCATTGTTGCTATAAGTCCCTACCTCTTACTTCTTGCAAATTCCGATCTAAGGAAATATTTTCAAATTCTCTCAATCCTTAGGTAAAGACAGTGAAAAATTGCATTTGCACCAGCACCAGAGACGAAGCAATGAATGCACGACTTCTGAAATTTTCTAAAGTTAACTTTTTTTACGCGATGTTGCCGGTATATATTTATGCTCTTTTATTTGTATTTAATAAGATTTCTGCACATTATTAAATTATAATCCGCATGCATTTAAGCAATTTCATATTAAGTAAAGAAAGCAAGTGTCGAAGGCGTAGAAGTTTTTTTTATGTGTTTATTTAAAAATTTTATATACTTTGGTCTTTCTTCTGCAGAATATTTTCAGATTTTGCTAATCATATAATCACACTATATTAGAAACCTTATACAGTTCTCCTCGTTGTATTATGCATTTCTCTAATCGCGTATTGATATTAAATCAAGTTTGAAATTATTCGGTCTTGGTGATGAAACTGAATTTTACGTCGTTTGCTCCGTGGGTTTAGCCGGAATGTTACTCCCAAGAGATGGACACAGTGCTCTCCGTCTAGTTCCCTGTGTTGGCAGGCGTACTGCTCCTGATGAAGAAAACTTAAAGAAGACAAAACCATAAATATCGAGATGAGTTGGGCGATTTTGATTACTCTGTAAAGCACAGATTAGGTTCACATATGGCTCAGGTTTAGGCGTTTTGTCTTGCTTTTGTTGGAAACGAAGACTTTGAGAAATTATATGAAATTAATGCAACTATTTTAATGGAACACGAGTTCAGAAATGTATCAAATAGCTTCGATATAAGCACAAAAGGAAGAACTGTGAAGAATCGTTAAAACGCTGAGAAACTTCAAGGAAATTATTCGTTATGCCAAAATTAATAAAGAAGTAACTTCTTGTATTTTTCCATGACTTCTTCAGCCATTTCGGTACTGAGAAAGTGAGTATATTGATAAAACAACAATTCTGGTTTTCCTAGAGTAGCGGAATACGTCAAGTAACATGTACATGAAAGCATTACATACGCTTCTACGAAAGTGTGCTTGGAGGAAAAATTCTTATGCCCCCAGGTAAAGTGCTTTTTGATATAGTTCGTATGGATTTCCATGGGCCTTGTACTCCCAGTTTAAATCATAACCCAGAACTTGAAATATCTGTAGAAAATTTGAAATTTGTACATTTGCGTCCTTGTATCATCAAATGTGTTTTACTATACTTCAAAGAATTCGTTAATGACTTTGAAAGACCCAATTGAGTCGTAACAGATAGCGGTATTTGATTAGCATCGAAAGGATTTAAAGAATTTTGTATAAAGCATAATATCAAACATACTTTGAATTGCAAAGGCCAGCCACTAATGGTCAAGTTGAGAAAATAAGTCGCATTCTTATATCTATGATTTTGTCAGACATGAGAAATGAGTTGCACAGAGATTGGGACAAAGCATTATTTGAAATTCAAAGATATATTAACGGGAGTCCGAGTAAGTCTACAGGAAAACGACATTGGAACTACCAAGGTGGTTTTAAGTCTATAAAGGATTATTTTCCTAGAAAATCGCGTCCTGCCTCTGATGAATATATGCATATTCTTTGGGTAATTAAGTAAAAGAAAAGAAAACACCCATAGAATTTCAAGATAAAATGAAGACCTCGTTTGATAAAAGTCGTTGTACTGTTCATAAATACAATATTGACGATGTCGTCTTTATAAAACATTTACATGAATATATTGGAAACCTCACGAAAATTTAAAGTAAGTCTGTAGGACCCTCGTTGTCACGTAAATACTTCCATCAGATGTTACAAATTTCAGAAAAACAGGACAAAAGCGTTCTAGGCGTTCTTACACATCACAAATGAAACTGTTTCACGTAATCACTGATGAAGAAGAAAGTAATGCAGATGTCACAGACATTTATGCAATCAAGGAACAAAATAATACCGGCGAACCTACAGACGCCTCAGATTTCTCTCTACAAAATTCCGTTTTGTATAAAGAGGACGACAGTGAAGGAAAACTACTTTTTCGTTTGAAAGCTTATGTAATTCATTGAATTTTTAGTCATGGTAGCCCATTTGATAGGATGGACAAATGTAACGTGATTTTGATACATGCAACCGTATTTCTGGTGTCTTTCCTGCATGGACATCTCGTATTTGCGTGAATTTAACTATTTTTATTAGAAAATTCTCGTTTGGATCTTTTCAACGTAAGCTGCTTTTTTTTTCTTCTCGACTCGTTATACATTGAATTTTCGAATAAAGTTTATTTACTCTATCTTAAATATTACGTTACATTCCTATTAGATGTATTTTCCTATTATTAAAGGTTTCAGAAATAGAATTAACTGGTTGGCCCTAGTTAGAATTAAAATTATTTAGTATATATTAAACCTTTTATACAATTATTAATATATTAGTATATTATTACTATATTATTAGTATATATATAAAGATGGTTTATGTTTACCGAAAATGACACAGTATGATTGAATTATTAATACAGATATTTTCATAAAATATCATGTTACATGAATTTTTTTTTCTTTCTTCAATCTAAAAGTTACACTTTTTTTATGTTTGGTTTGCCCTAAAAATTAATTTTTTTAATTTGAACTTCTGTGAGCATGATGGTAATACGCTGATGAAAGATTTTCCTGCAAGTATAAGGTGCTCATGCAGATTAAATTTTATTTTTATTTTGTGAGAAATATATTATTAGAAAATATGTTTAGAATATTTTTTATAAACTGAAAAAAATTATGTCGCAAAATAATAGGTATCATTATAGAATAGAATTTTTGCCATAGAATTTTTTTCAGTTTTAAGATTATGTAAAAATCATTTTTGTATTGTAATATCTTTTGAAATGATCATAGGAAAACGATAAAATTTCGTTTAACTTGCAATTAATTACAATTTTAATTCATTTTATATTATTAGTACTAACCACCTGTGGCGACCGACTATTTCACCGGGATTAATGATCTCTAAAATTTTCAATTAAATATTTTACGTAACCTGGTCTCTTAATCGTTCCTTCTGCAAAATGGTTTTTCGGTTTCAAATTTTGATAACCATTTAATACATACCATTGCAGAAGTCTTAATCCGTTCTGTCCATTGTCTCTCTCTCATTTACTGTCATCTCCTGTAAAAGTTGAGGTTTAAATTGAAGTGGAAATGATTAACTAATTAAGTAAAATTATTTTTGATCTTTATTATATAACCATCTATGGCGACAGGCTGGTTCGCCGGAGATACAGACTATATTTAATTTCACTTAGATTGATTAGAAGAAGTTTCATATCTTTAATTGCCAGACATTAAAGCCGTGTTATTTTAATTGCCTTACATATTATCTGTTTATTGCGTACATGATCTTTTCTAAAGGATACCAGCTCCATGACATCATAGCATTATTAAAAGAGTAATTCTAAATTTAACCTTATTGCAACTTTTCTTTTTTTTATTTGTCCTGTAAATCATGTAGATATTAAGCAGAATCCTTCTTTAGCTTTCAACAATGGAAGAAAATCACGCGATCAAATACTTGATGAAACAATGAAAACAGTTTATCGATATCGAGAGCAATGAAAACATTGCTGTGAAATTTTTCTAGAAATAGGTTTAAAAGTTCATCAGATCCAGACTAAAGAATTTTACAGTAACTAAATCGGCATTAACGGAAAGATAATTTTTTGGACAATAAAAGGGTGTAAACATGCTTTACTGTCCATTTTTATGCAGAAATATTTTCGGGATAATTTCCCGAAATGAACTCATTTTGAATAGCTTAATTTTGAATTAATAAGAATTCTAATTAAAACTTCAAAAAAAATCTATCCGAAATTAATATTTCTACTCTTTAAAGTGTACATCTGCGAAGCTAGGCTTGGTCTGCAGAGCGCCAACACACATTCACACAGGTGAATGAACGTGTCTTTACGTTTTCAATAGCGCCATGATGAGACTTTCTTCTTTAGAAAAGTTCGTGTAGAAAATAAACAGAACTTAAATGAAACAATTAAAATAGTGTGGCTTTAGAGTCAAACAATTCAGCGAAATAATAGACATGAAGCTATATATAAACGATTTATCTGAAATAAAATATAGTCAATATGTTCGGAGAACTAGTTGGTTGCTTGAGGCGATTAGTGATAAATAAAACTAAAAAGTAGATTTTTAAAAATTATTTTCTATTTTTCAGGCTTAAATTTTTAACTCATTACTATAAAGATTCAGAAATCCTTTTTCCTCAGATGGCGTCACTGCTGAATGGAAATTTAGTAAAAATAAATCAATTAATTTGGCTTATTCAATTGCAGTTCTTAAGCTATTAAGATAATGTTTTGTTATCAAGTTCGCACAAGTGTACGAAATTTCAATAACAGCGCGTTAGAAAGAGAGTGAGAAATGGATTACAAAATTTTGTCTTTACAACCGTGAAATAAGCCACAGAAAATAAAAGTATCGTGGAAATGACCTATTTTCAGGTAAAGTGTTGTGAGTTTTTTTTTAATGCCGAACGATATTTTTAATTTACAACAGTGAGGCTGTTCTTTATGAGTAACTGAGATAATTGAACTGATTAAGTGCAGCATCAGTGACATCCTCGTTATTTAGTTTTCTTGAAAGGGAATGGAATTAAACTAGCAAGATTTCACTTAATGCATTTGGCAGCTTTTCTCGGAGTGATTGAAATTGAGTTGCATTTTATCTGGTCTCACGGACACTGTCTCCAAATTACTTCAAGGCTGTTCGCAACAAGCATTTAGGAAGATATTTAAATTAGAACATCATTGTCACAAATTGAAAAAAAGAAAAAGAAAAAAGAATGAAACATTCCATCGAATTTTTCTTAAACTTTATCTAAGGAATAAAAAGTACTAAATATATTTTTTAGTACTAAAGTACTAAATATAATTTATTTAACTTAATAATAGAATTAGGCTTAGCTTAATAGTACGCTTTAATAATAGAATTCATTTCTTGTAAGACTAGAATTTTCAAATTCAACGTCAGGATATACTGTTTTATATATAGCCTACCAAATGCGTACCAAATGTATTTTGGAGGTTGAAAAACACGTTACTCAATGAGATTTAAAATAAATTCAAATTGGAGTTTCAGTTCATTAAATTTAAAGATTTTTTGTCTGTCCACGATAACTTCAGAAAATATAACTTGGGAAAAATAATTTTTACATCATTTTAAAATTCAAAACAGAGCAACGGATCTCGTGCGATTTCAAAACAGACGTGTTAATGCACCAGCCATTTTCTCTCAATAGAGATGGGTGGCGATTCCGAAAAGATTTGGAATTTGGTTTCGCTTTAAATCGAACTAAGGTTCTTACATTCAGCATCTGCTGTTTCACTAAAATTAATCGAAGAATTTTGCATATCCAGTTTTCGCAAGTCTTTCAATATGTAAGCACAAGCGAGAGTAAATGTATTTTCAGCTATTTATTAAAATACAATGTCAGAATATATTTCGATGCCCTGTTTGATTCTCATCGGATTTGTAAAAAAAATATCGAAACTATAAAAGAGAAAGATTAGTCATCATTCAAATACCCTATGAAAAATGTACGTCCTTGTGCTTTCAACTTTTTTGCAAAATATTTGGTCCGGCAAAATATTGAAAGCTAGCTTCCATACAATTCAGATCTAGCTCTTCGGTTGTTTTTTTGTTGTTGTTGTTGTCGTTTTAAATGGCAATTTTTGGTTTTAATGGCTAGAAATTAGACTCATCATCCCCTTTTTGAGACATGCACAGTCGGTTCTGAGGACGACACCGACAAGTCAAGTCTTGAACTGGCAGGCATGGGGAGTCAACTGGAAGAGAATCACGAAATATACTCTTTCGAATTGAATTTTAGTTTATTTAATCTCGGTTTTTTTTTTTTTTTTTTTTTTTTACCTGTCCTTCGCACGTTTAATTTATTTTGTTTTGCTTCGTCCGTCGGAATTACTATTTGTAGCTACCGTAACTGTTCATCAAAAATTAAAATTACGCTAACTCAAATTAGACGAATGAAATTCGTCTGACTTATTTTATTTGGTATTGACCCCAAAACTGTAAACTGTAAATTTACAGAAACAATTTACAAGTAAACTGTAAATTTACAGAAACAATTTACAATTAAACTGTAAATTTA
>JAPMOR010051228.1:0-23329 GCA_026543865.1 Argiope aurantia
TCAATTAATATCAGTAGTAGCAGGTTTCTTAATATGTTATATCACTAAAATTCACCTTTTTCAGTTGTTTTATAATTAATATCAGTAGCCGCAGGTTTCTTAATATGTTATAATATTATTAAAATTTACCTTTTCAGTTGGAAGTAATTGCATTTTTCACCATCACTTGGTTGGTAATATCAATAGCAGAATATTTCTTAATATGTTATAATATCACAAAAGTTCACCTTTTCAATTTGTTAGTAATTAATATCAGTAATAGTAGGTTTCTTAATAAGTAATAATATCACTAAAATTCACCTTTTCAGTTGGTATTATACTTCAGTTCTTTCGATAAAATGCTTACATAAATGCAGATAATTCACCTCATTGAGGAATTTGATACAAACTTTGTGGTATTTCAGTCATATGCAAATAAAACTGACAATGTCAAATAAGGGATTTAACCCTACAGAGTATATGACTGCTCCAAAGGGCAACAATGAGTGTTTGGAAATAATTTTTTAATTCTTTTTGTTGAAAATTTATAGAAACGACTGATATATGACAATATTGGTACTAGAAATAAATTTAAACCGAGACTTGAAAAAATACCAAGATGTTTATTGCATGAATAGTTCTATGAATGAAATTTGTATGAAATCATTATTTTCACATCATGAAAACACATTGGTATTTATTTTTTTTTACAGATTTGTTTTAATGTGATTTTTTTCGCTGGGGTATTGTTTATTCATAATGTAAACATTTGGCATATTTTGGATTTTTTTTAATTTCTCAAAAAAATCATTTAAAGAATTTTTAAATAATTTTCCTGAAATATTTGCAACTATTATAAACATATATACAATTTTTGGGGCAAAAATTACAAGGTAACGTATTCTACGGTTTTCAGAAGTTATGAATTGTTTAAGCAAATATGAAAAGAAATATCAGCTAGCAAGAATTAAAAATGCATCGTCTTCAATTTAACATAGAAGAAAATTAATTATCGTTTGCATTTCAATAAAATGGAAACAAAAACGTTTTAAGATATAAATAAAGAATTTGTATTTCAATTTTTCAACTACATTGAGCCATTTTCTATATTTCATATTTTTTTTATTAATATTGAAATTAAGATATATGTTCCAGGTTCGAATAGTTTAGTCATAAGTATTAATTTCAGTAAAATTCAGTTTCAGTCTATCATCAGATTTTTTTTCTTATATATTTGTGTTGATGTCAGAACGGTTAATATTTTTAATACAGTGTACAGTCAGTAATACGGCAGGCATTAGATTAGAGGATCTCAAGAGTAAGAAAAACTACGGGTTGAAAAAGTCTATTTAAAAAAGCGCACTGAATTTGTCGTTCATTTTTATCGAATTTTTTCGTAATTAATCCCTCGCATACGTATCTGAAAATGAAATTGGCACTTTAGACGTGTTTTCAAAAACTGATTAAAACAAAAATTTGACTAAAACTATAGTTGAAGCTACAAATTTGAAGCATTTAACAATGAATTGACACATAATTGACCAAATTTGATATATCTAAGTCAATAGGGTTTTGAGTTATTAGGTTTACATGTTTCTGAAAGTTCTAAAACAATTTAACTTCATTTCAAGTGCATTTAAACAGTCTCAAAGTAAATAGCTTAGATGACTCAACTTTACGTTCCCAATAATATAGGGTAATTCAAAATGAATATAGCGATTTCAAAAAGCTATAACTATTTAAGGAAAACGATTTCATCGATGAGATTAACACATAATGTTGTGGGAAATTCAAAATTTTCCATGCTCAAACCAATTGAAGAACTTAAAATACGTCTTTGTAATATGCTTACATTGGTGACTGCAGACATGCTTCAGAATGTATGGCGTGAAACGGACTACTGCCTAGTTATTGCCCGTATAACCATGGGAAGTCACATAGAACATCCATGACGTATATATACAAAATTTGGAAGTTCTGTCTAAATTATGTGTTATTCTTATCGATAAATTCTCTTTCATTAAATAGTTATAGCCGTTTGTAATCGCTATATTCATTTTTTAATTACCCCGTATATTCAAAGCAAGTGAAAATTCAACCAATATTACTCTAATTAAGATAGCATGGGAAATCTTTATATGCATGTATTGGAAGATAGATAGAGAGATAAACAGGAAGACATAAATATAGATATAAAAATAGATAGATAAACACAGATATAAATTTAAATTTAGATAGACAGACAGTTGGATACACAAATATATAAAAATAAATACAGATATATGATTTAAATAGAAAACAGACTATATATTAATGTGCATGATTTTTTAAAGATAAATTTCATTTTGAAATAGCAAAACCATCTTAATTTATTTTCCATTTTCTCTTGACTTTACTAATTTTAGAAGTATACTGAAGACATTCTAGTAATAAATTATCTAACTTGTTCGTTTTCAAGTAGGTGTTATCACACGTGCATAGAAGTATTTCTTTCCATTTCTTTTCCTCCCAATTTCGACAGATATCTAAAATCATCCTCTACAAAAACCAAATTTCAACGTCTTTTGTATTGAATATTTTGAACTATAATTTTCACAGCTCATATTCTTGTACCCCTCAGGGGGAGGGTTCACTTCGAAATGAGGATGGGATGCTTCCGGCATGGTGGTTGGATCTGGCCACCCTAGAGAGTACACGAAAATGTGGGAGTCTGACTCGAATCATCCATGACGGAACATACTTCCTTAGGGAAGAATTGGACCGTGGGGTTGTATGATTTTTACGTATGGATCCACTTCCATACTGGTCATAAAACTGTCAATCAATGGTTGTGTTTACAAGGCGGTTGTGTTACCGATAAGGATCTGTTTTAGAAGAGGCTACAACATTTTAAACGTTATCTAAAAGTGTCAGATTTGCAGAATTTTAACATGATGTTTAATGCAATTTTGAATACTTAATGGCATGTTCTTTAATACAATTTCATGCATTTTAATATAATCTGAATACTTTCCTTTTTGTCGTTTATTAAAGATGAATTGCTTTTCAATGAGTTTATTCAAAAATGTATGATAAAAATCAAGGACGAATGATATTTCTTATCATATAAATACTGTATCCACTTGAAACAAAAATCATTTCATCTATACTTTAGATAGTATTTGGTCTAGGAATTAATTCGTGCGGTTTTACAAGAGATGGCGTAACTAGCTTATTGTCCCACAGTTTCGTTTGTTCAAACATGCATTTAAAACTACTGTTATTGCGCATCTAGTTTAGTGTATGTCATTTGGTTTAAGAGTAAACAACAGGAATTTTTATTCAATTGGAAATGTCAAATTTTGTGCCTGATAAAGAGTTTTTGCGGGGGGTTCTTCTTCATTACTTTAACATGAAGAAAAGTGCTACCGAAAATCATCGTATTTTGGTGGAAGTTTATGGTGACCATGCTCTAATTGAGCGAACGTGTCAGAAGTGGTTTGCATGATTCAAAAGTGGTGATTACAGCTTGGAAGACCAAGAACGACCTGGACAGCCAAAAAAATTTGAAGCTTCTGAAACCTGGTGCAATTATTAATGGAGAACGTTATCGACTTCAGTTGATGCGTTTGAAACAAGTTCTGGCCAGAAAACGACCAGAATGGGATAACAGGCATAATAAACTTATTTTTCAACATCATAACGCTCGACCACATGTCGCAAAACCGGTCAAAACATATTTGGAAAATGTCGGATGGGAAGTGTTACCCCACCCCCCGTATTCCCCAGACATTGCTCCTTCAGACTACTACTTGTTTGATTGCATGAATAACGATTTGCTTGGACAGCGGTTCACTTCTTCAGAAAATATTGAAAAATGGATCTCTGATTGGAGGAAGTTTCGAAAAGTGAGGAATTCTTTCGACACGGAATTCGTAAATTGCCTGAAAGATGGGAAAAAGTAGTGGCTAGCGATGGACAATATTTTTGATAACGTATTTATGTATTTTTCTTTTGAAATAAAGCTTTAATCTTTTATTAAAAACCACATGAATTAATTCCTAGACCAAATAAATGCATTATTTTACTTAAATATAACGATCTTCATTAAATGAAAGGATTTTGGTTTAATCAGCTTTTGTTTTATTTCTTCTTGATCCGTTTGTTTAATTAAATAAGTTCGAACTCCGAAATATATGTTATTTAAATACAGGCGCTGAAAGAAAGTTGTTTCTTAAGTTTGAATTACAATTAAAAGAGGTTAGTAGTATTGGAAGGATTTATAAGAGGAGGGGAATTGTTGCAAAAGCAATTCTTGAAATGGCGTAAGTAGTAAGAAAAGCTTACAACTATGGATAATAAGTTTCCATGTTATATCAGTCACAAAAAAAAATCAGTTTCCAGAGTAGAAGCACTATTACAAATTTAAACTTTTCCATTTATCATCGTAGATTTGATTCCAATGTTGTTGCATTTTTTAAAAATCTGTACTTTGATAAAGATAAATTATTTGTTCATTATATAACTTTTCATTTTGTATATGAAATATTCCAAGTACACAGTGTATAAAAAGAAAGAGCCTACTAAAGCAGAAGGATATCAATATTTTGCTAACTGATCATTTACATAAGTTAGCATTTGCATCATTTGCAAATGTATCATTTGCATTGAATCATTTGCATCTGCTAAAATATGTAGGAGATGTTAGTTGAATTCAAATTTAATTTTCTTTTAGATGGACTAATTAAACCATAACCCAAATCTTCTGCTCTAAAATAAAACAGAGTAAAAAATTATTTTTACCTTAATATATGTAGTATATATTCTTCAGAAATTTTGTTTTTTAAAGATCATCCTTATATGTAAAATAAGTCATTAAAATCGGAATGAATGAAGTTCTGGTAAAACACTCTTCGACAATAAACATCTACACTTAGAATGCAAATTTCTACTGATTAACTATTCTTTTATTCCATATTTCAAACAATGTAATTATTTGCGATTTCAGAAGAATTCAGGACTGTTTTAAAACTTCCAGGGGTCCTCAGGTAATAAAAATCTCGAAGCCCCTTTTTCCCTCGAAATTTTTTATCGATATTAATTCAATTTTCATTCAACAATTTTAAGCAGCAATTTTTGTGCATGTCTCTTTCTAAAAAGTTCATTTCAGTATTTCATATATAAAAAAAGTGTACAATATTAAAAACAAAAGACAACTTCCTTTAACACACTCTAAATAATATTGTAAAAGAAGGGGACATTTTTCTAAAACTGAAAAGCACCAATTTTTTTTAGAATTATAAAATAGCATAATGAACAACTTGTAAATGTAACTAGGTATATTACTAGTAAAGTTTAAAAATTAATTTAATCTATACTTGATTTTAACTTAAATAAATTTGATAGCACGGCTCTCTGTCGTTAAATGAAAATATAAAACTAAATAAATTTCTAAGACTGATAAAATCTTTCAAGAGCTGAAGGGCTCCTTGGCAGTTGCCAACTTTATTTGATTAATAATCCTACCCTTCTTACCTCCTTGATTAGAATTGTTTAAATAATCTCTTTGGATTATTGACATTATTGCTACCTTATTGTAGATTCAAATCTCTTGAGAATTTAATTATATGTATTAGAAATAGCTTTAACGGCTCGCCTCGATGTGCCCGTTGATTTGGACGTTCTCACGCTTTTTTTTTATTTATTTATTTTTTGCGAAAACACTGCGCATATTGCAGATATTTTGATATGGAAAAAGCCTGTGATTTCGCAATAAACCCATAGTTTCAAGAAGTCCAGTCGAGATCAATATAAGATTTCAAGAGCGCATGAATTTAAAACATTAGTTTATTTATTAAAAGAAATAAAGTCAGACTTTTGTTACTGCATTGTAGGAGAAATTTTTGCTGTAACATTTAAAGAGATGATTTATTTCTTCGTAATTATGTAATTATACAAGTGAACATTCACTTCTATTTTTGTAATTTACTTTCAATCATAATATTTTAAATCTTGATTTAATCTTCAGTATATGTCCGTTATAGAAATTTGTAATCGTGTTATTAAAATGAAATGAATCATTTCTATTAATATATTGTTAAGTAAAAAAAAAAACAAAACATTATAATATTTAAGTAGCAGCTCTATTTTTTTCTCAACATAGGCTAAAATGTTTGTGATTTTGTATTAGATTCTTATTCATTCTGAAGTTAAATATTATTCGTAAATACAGAATATTTCAAAATAATTTATTACAGGCTTATCTAATATTGAAATCTGTTCATCATGGAAAAATAAAACTAATCTTCATATTCTGATCCCAACGGTAGAAATAAAAAAGATTAAGTATTTGTAACAACAGGACAAACGAAATATGAAATATTCCTACGATCAGTTTTGAGGTTTTTTCAACAATGAAATATACTATTGCAAAATACTTAAAATTCAAAAAACCACTCTTCTACCCTCTGAATTTGATAGACAGACAGTCTGCTTTATACAGGACCACCACATATACACAGAAACAGAATTTTTTTCATTTATGTTTAAGCATCAAAATTTAGTTAAAATACCAATACATTTTCTCGCCAAATACTCTTGCCAACAGATAACATATGTTTTAGTAAACATAAAATAATCACTCCCTACCATCTTTTCTAAAAGAGCTATGCATGATTTATTGGACATTTATAACCCGTACGGATATGTCCGTACTGATGTGTCCCAATACCGTACCGTGGTCGGTGATGGCCCTTAGAACTCAACCTCAGTTCCAGCCAGTTTTGCTGTTGCGGAGGTCCGATCATTCAGTTTTATTCGTGTATGTGCCTTCGGGCGCGTCGGCGAGTCAGTAATAAGACTATCCCCGTACCTATAATCTTTTAAATTACTGAACAATTGCATGGGTATTTGATAAATATCACATGCAGACATTATTCGAAAAAAAATGCTTGAACTGGTTTTTAGCCGTAGATGAATATGTGTTTGAGAAGCTAATATGCAATTGAAGAGTTTTTAACTATTCTAAAAAATGTACAATATGCAGGGTGGTCGAGTTAACTTTACTTCAATAACGGAGCGCATTCCTTAATAGAATGGTAAAAGTTGGACATTGGTTATGAAATGAATTAAATGCTTCTGTCTTCTCCTTTAAAATTCAAAATACTTTTCACGCCATCCGCTCTGGCATTGACAGCCGATTAATTTACTCTTTTCGCTATTCCCCTGGGGGACACCTCGAAATGAAGATGAGATGCTTTTGGCATGGTGGTTGGATCTCGTCACCTTGGAGGGTACACGATAAGGTGGGGGTTTGACTCCTTCCATCGATGACAGAACGAACTTATTTAGGGAAGGGTTGTACCGTGGCCGATAATGGCCCTAGGGACTCGATCACAGTTCCTGCCAGTGTTGCTTGGCGGCGGTCCCATCATTCAGTATTATTTATCTGTGTGCCTTCGGGCGGGTCTGAGAGTCAGTGATTTGACTTACTCTGGACTGGATAAAAAAAGAATGGATTATATAATAGTGTACTGGTTACTTATAGAGCTCTGAACAGTATAGACACCTTAGAGTTCAAAGGATGAATATTTCTATAATTACAGTAATATTTTTTATTCAAGAAAATATAATGAAAATAAGTATTTTATCGATTATTGAATCCAAGAGATTGTGGTAACAATCAGGCTCAATTTTCTTCAGTAAATATTGTTAACATCTACATACATGAGCGGTTTAAAATTGAATAACTTGCTTTAAGCAAATATTTACTTCAAAAAGTTAATTTTGAACTCGATAATCTATTGGACAGGAAAAACTCAAGTTAGTTTGATGAATAATGTCTTTATCATTCATTGAACTCTGCTGATTTACAAAAGTTTGTGGAATGCTGCCTCGTAGTCTAATAGATATTCAGAAATATTTAAGGAATTTCGAACTTGCCCCGTATATTTGATTCCATGGAATTTTAATGTCTTTTACCAACCATGTACACTAATATCTGAATTTAGTTTTCAAAAGCGTTTTATTGTCTTATTTTTGAGAAAAGGAGAGATATAAATTTTATTCATTCATAAAATATAACTTTGACTATTTATCTTTATTGTTTTTACCAAATAGATATTATCATACCCTTTAATTCTATTAATAGCTAAGTTAAAATATCAATGAAGTATTTAACATATATATCGGTACACCATTATAAGTGACTAATTATAATATATAGAAGACATTTCTTAAATAATTTAGATTTTCGTGTAAATAGTATTAATAAAATATCAATCTGATTTTATGTCAATGTTTCGCCTCAACTACAAACGTGAAATTTCACACAGTGGATACATGTTCGTGTATGTATAATGTATATGAGCATATGAGATGAGATGTAACATATGTATAATGTTCGTGAGATATTAAATCAAAACTTATCACAAAAAAATGGATTGAAACAAATAGTGATCCACTAGCAGAAGAAACTACAATGCCATATATAAAATAGTAAATTACTGAAAAAATTATTAGCCATAACCTCCAATCGTTGAACAAAGCGAGAATATATATATTAAAAATTGCATACTTCAGCTCTTTGATCTTTGCTGCAATTCAACATTAAAAATGTGAAGTTTTCGGTCTCATAAGTAATTTTTTTTAAATTAGGAATAGGAAAAACGAAATTTGGTCTGTTTTAACATTTATATTTCTAAAACGATAACGCTCAAGATACAAATTCAGTCTTATTATGTGATGACAACAATAAAATAGCAAATGGACGTTTCAATATGTTTCATTGCACGTTTGAACACTCAATCTAATTCAGAATCTATTGAGAAACCAACTGATCATCCTCAAAATAGAGTTCATATAATTTGTATAGATTTCCGAACATTAGTTGTTCATCAAAAGTTTTGAATCTGTATCTAAAATTAACATTAAATTTCACAGTATATGTGCACACTGATATTCCCAACAAAAACCTTTTTAATAGTTACATTTATCAGGACTTTTCTTGCGTGTGTACTGTTTTAAACATCAAATATTTATTTTTAGATTTGTATATGAGGTGTACATGAGAGATATTGGTGGTATCCAGTACTTCTATTTAAATTTATATATCAACCAAATAATCACCAATGGATTGTAGTGCTTGACACCAAAACAGAATCTGGGATTTACGCATTTAATAATGAGCCAAACCAAAGGAATGATGGCATTTTTAAATCTGTCTTGCGTTAAAAATCCCCCCCCCGCCCTGGAGGGTACACGAAAAGGTGGGAGTCTGGTTCCTCCCATAGATGACGGGACGTACTTCCTTTGAGAAGGATTGTACCTTAGCCAGTGATGGCCTTAGGATTCAAACGCAGTTCCTATCAGTGTTGCTGTTGCGGCGGTCAGGTCATTCAGTAATATTTATACGTGTGTGTTCGGGTGGGTAGGAGAGTCGGTGATATGATATGATACCAGGTATCATCCACCTAGCTAGAAAATATTTGTTATTTTGAGTTATTTTGGAAACATTTGTTAATTGAGTTATTTTGCTCAAGGAACGGCAGACAAATATAATTCCAAAAATATGTTTCAGGTAATTAAGCGGGTTGGGGAGTCAGTGTATAATATGATACCAGGTATCATCCACCTAGCTAGAAAATATTTGTTATTTTGAGTTATTTTGGAAACATTTGTTAATTGAGTTATTTTGCTCAGGGAACGGCAGACAAATATAATTCCAAAAATATGTTTCACGTAATTAAGCGGGTTGGGGAGTCAGTGATATAATATGATGCCAGGTATCATCCAGCTAGCTAGAAAATATTTGTTATTTTGAGTTATTTTGGAAATATTAGTTAATTGAGTTATTTTGTTCAGAGAATGGCAAACAAATATAATTCCAAAAATATGTTTCACGTAATTAAAGAGATTTGAAAGTGGAGAATCATGAGGTGGATTGTTCCTATTTTTTGATGATTACAATATTTTTTCTTCAAGACCTTTTTTTTCCAGACAAAAAAAGAAGAGTATTAATACTTAAAGGAAAAATTATGGTAATTTCGGAAATTACTTATAATATTTTTAAGAACAACGAATTTTTAAACTAACTACGAGCTACATTTCAATTAAATGTAAAATTTTCAAAGATAAGTAGATTTTTAATGTTGTAATATTTCATATAAAGTTATTTCTACTTAAAATATGTACATATTTTACATTATATAATTTTCCCATCTAATATATATATATATGTGTGTGTGTGTGTGTGTGTGTGTGTGTGTGTAACATTATTTGTTGTAAAGCAGAATGCAGTTTGAAGACAGTGAAGAGACATTTTACATTTTTAAATTCTTTTTAATCCTTCGGGAAAGCAAAATTATTTACAAGCAAACGCGCGGACATTGCGCGTCCGCCACAGCGTGTTGCAAAAACAGAAGTGGGGAAGAGCGAGAAATAAATTATCCCTCGTCTTATATAACCTGAGATTTTGATAGGGAAAATATTTCTTCATAGTGCTAATACATTATTAAGATTCTGATATTGATTTCTGACACATGCCAATCACATGTAAAAGAAACACAGGGATCTTTTAAAAAGAATGTGCCTACTGGACAGTTTTTTACCCCTTCACGCCGAGCGTGTGAAAGTATCGGCGTTTAGTCGAGTCAGCAATTTTATAAAGCTTCTCTTGAATTAATTAAGTAGAGACAGTGGAATTGGATCACGAAATAAAAGAATATTTTAGAATAAAGTTATTATGGACCAAATTAAGATAAAATCTTGGAAATTAATTAAATTGAAATTAGAATTAAAATACCATTACAATTTTCCACCCACTGCAAGACGCGGAAGTATGTCGGGGCCCTCGACACACAGCCTTACCTTACAGTGATGGTCAAGTAAGAAAAATTAAAATTTAAAGGCATATTAAAAGTGATACCAAAGTTTCCCTTACCTTTACAATAATATAAACATTAATACAGAAATCCCATTCATCATTTTACATTAGAAATATAAAAAGAATTATATTTGTAAAAATATTATATAAAAAACTTAATAATAAACAGTAATAATAAATTATTAAAAATTAAATGATTTTAGTGCACAAATGTATTCTAGCTATTTTTCTGCAGGAACTCAGCTGTTGAATTTAATTTGGTGAGGATTGTCAATGATATATTATTCTTAAATTCTAGAAAGTCTGACTCAACAAAATTATTAATTTAGAAATAAAGTATTAAATTATTAAATATAATATCAATATTGTTATGATTTCAGTCAAATGAAATGTTAGTGTAGTTGTGATTTTAAATTAAGTACTTCAGCTGGATATAAATACACAACATTCAAAACTTCAGGCAAAAAACTTGGATGCGAACATAATACTTGTAAAATTGAAATATTTCATATTAAACAATTGGAACTGAAACCATAAATATACGATTGAAAATATCTAATGAAAATCTTGGAAATGAAAATAACCCAACTAAAATTGAATGGTTTCATATAAAGCTTTGGAAATGTAAATAACTCTGAGATTCATGTATTTCAAATAAATCATTTGGAAATGATAATAATAGTTACAAAATTCAAAAATATCAAACAAAACACTTGTGAAAGAATGTAACAAACACAAGACTCAAAATACTCTTATAGTATTTGGAAAAGAAAAAAAAATATGTAATACAAAAAAATATTTGTATTTTGTAAAAAACAAGTATTTGGATACAGTGATAATAGAGGGTGGCTTAATAACTGTCAGGGGTGTAACAATTTCCCCTGAGGTATTTACTACCTTAGTCTAATTATCACGTGTCCTTAATTATTAAGTATATAAGAATCTTGGTACGTTACTTTTTCGTTCACAAGGTCTTCATGCATATTTTTTAAAAACCTTTGAGTTAGATAAATTTAATTAAATTGGGGAAATCATTTTTCTTAGTTATTAATAGCATGCACATAAATTTCAAATTTAACAAATTATAAAATTATGAGTAAATTTTAAATAATAAATATGAAAAAATTTAAAAACTCAATATTTTAAACTAAAACTCATGATATTTTGAATAATATAAAAAGATTATTTGCAATTATATTATAATAGAAAAATGCAATTTAAAATCAAATCAAAAGTACAGAATATAAATTTTGAATTTCACTCGTTGAGTCAACTGACGAATGATATTTTTTTTTTTAACAATGATCACTTTTTGAAAAATAATCAAATTTTAGTTAATCACAAAATTCAATTTTGATCACTGGAACTGGAGTTTACGGCAGGTGACGGAAAACAATTTTTATATTGAGATGATAATATAACACACAAGTGATATTTTCGAAACCTGGTTGATTCACTTTAGCACTGGAGACCACTGGCGAGTAAAGCAGGCGATTATTATTGTGATGATGATATAATAAGGAAATGATGTTGATATCGGGATTATTCAGCACAGGTAAGGAGCCAGAAATTTTTTATGATGACAAGGAGAATCAACTCCTTCAAGATATAAGGAGCACGCACATGGCGAAATGGAACACAAGCACAAGGGTATTAAGAAACAGTGTCGGATGAAGTCACAGGTTAGGCACGGTACCATCTACGATATGGTAACATGACGGAGATTCAACGGGAACTGGACCGGACCCTGGACTACGGTTTGCATGAAACGATGTGGACGGAGGCAACCGAGGGAGACGGCGATGAAAGAACTTCGCCACGGCAACATCGCAGCTGACGAACCTGGACCGAAGCAGTCATCGTTGGAGCACAGCGAGCGCAATGCAACGTTGGAGTCTCACCCGTCGATTTAATTTTAATTAATTTGATAATTTTTTGCAGGAAACAATCCTTGTTGACTTTTTAATATGTAACATTATTTGTTGTAAAGCAGAATGCAGTTTGAAAACAGTGAAGAGACTTTTTACATTTTTAAATTCTTTTTAATCCATCGGGAAAGCAAAATTATTTACAAGCAAACGCGCGGACATTGCGCGTCCGCCACAGCGTGTTGCAAAAACAGAAGTGGGGAAGAGCGAGGAATAAATTATCCCTCGTCTTATATAACCTGAGATTTTGAAAGGGAAAATATTTCTTCATAGTGCTAATACATTATTAAGATTCTGATAGGGATTTCTGACGCATGCCAATCACATGTAAAAGAAACACAGGGATCTTTTAAAAAGAATGTGCTCACTGGACAGTTTTTTACCCCTTCACGCCGAGCGTGTGAAAGTATCGGCGTTTAGTCGAGTCAGCAATTTTATAAAGCTTCTCTTGAATTAATTAAGTAGAGACAGTGGAATTGGATCACGAAATAAAAGAATATTTTAGAATAAAGTTATTATGGACCAAATTAAGATAAAATCTTGGAAATTAATTAAATTGAAATTAGAATTAAAATACCATTACATATATATATATATAAAAATATTAAAATCAAGTTAATAGGAAAATCAAATAAACCAAATAAAAATTTTTATTTGGTTTATTTGCTTTTCCTATTAACTTGATTTTAATACTTTTGTATTTTCCTTTCTGTTAAAATGGCATATCTCTTGGGCCTTATTTAAGGAGATTTTCGGGTACAAGGAATCCTTATTTGATTGTCTTGTCTGCATTCCTCCACAGAAAAAATCCCTTTTTTTAAATCCCTGCTTGAGGGGGACCCTTGAGAAAGTTTTCAAGCCGGATCATTTATTTTTTATTTGGTTTATTTGATTTTCCTATTAACTTGATTTTAATACTTTTGTCTCAATTTTTCTGTGTTTTAAAAGTAGCTGCATTTGCGCTCTCTAAATACTATGAAGTTTTTCCTGCTCCTTTTTTGGTTTTTGTTTGATTAGATAATAATTTTTAGTTGTAATTCCAAAACTATTTCGTTTCATTTTCAAAATATTTCTTACTTTAGATTAGTTATATATATATATATATATATATATATATATATATATATATATAAGAAATCAAGTTAATAAAAAAATACAATTAAACCAAAAAAATAATAAAAAAAGAAAAAGAAAATCCGGCCTGAAACCTTTTTTAAGGGTCATCCTCAGGCAGGGATTAAAAAAATGGGATTTTTTCTGAGAAGGAATCCAGACTAGACAGTCTAATAATTTTTCCACGTGACCCAAAAATCCTCTGAAATTAGGCCCAAGAGATATATCATTTTAACAGAAAGGAAAATACAAAACCATAAATTAGAAAAAAAAAACATCGACTAATAAGCAAAAAAAACACACAAAAACAATAACAAAAGTAACAATAATAACAAAAATACTATATAATAATACTCAAACCAGTCATGAAACAAAAAGGAAAGAGCATACAAGCAGCAGGCAAAGAAATATTAAGCTATCGATTGTGATTGTCGCTTTTTAATACATCCAAGCTAATGTATTTAAATTAAAAAGCAATTGTATGCTCCCAGCGCCATCTATTGGGTTATCTAATATGCAAGAAAAGTTTTATTTTTATTTTAGGTAAAATTAATCCTAATCTAAATATTTTTTGGTTTTAGTTTGAATAAGAAATAATTTTTAGTTGTGCTTCCGAAACTGTTTCGTTTCGTTTTCAAAATATTTCTTACTTTAGATTGATTACTATATATTTAAAAATACTTTTATTTACAGGTGCGTTGTCATACCGTTGACTCTAATATTAAATTCTAATTAGTCATTCCATTGAGTCTAATATTAATATTTTCCTTTTAGTATGTGAGTTTACTCCATGTCCCATCAACAACGAGTTTGATCCTAGTAACTACAGTACTATATAACTGCAGTATTTGCTATGATGTAATTATTTTTTTAAGGAATAATTATTTCAATTATCTCCCGAATTTTTAAGAACAATGAAGTTTATAGTGAATTTCTCAGGATAATTTATATAAAAAAATATTTATTAACAAGTGGCAGGCAACTTTTTTCCACCTGATAAATCTTGGATATAACTTCTAGAAAAATTTCAAATAATATTAAAACATTATCTTGAATTTCATATATAAATGACGCAAATATATCTAAGAAGATTAATTTAACTCAGTTTAAACTTTTCTAATATATCTTTAAAGAGAAAAAAAGCATTTAAATTTTCAAAAAACGCATGACTACCGCTGAAAATCTTGGATATAACTTCTAGGAAAATTTCAAATAATATTAAAACATTATCTTGAATTTCATACATAAATGACGCAAATATATCTAAGAAGATTAATTTAATTCAGTTTAAACTTTTCTAATATATCTTTAAAGAGAAAAAAGCATTTAAATTTTCAAAAAACGCATGGCTACCGCTGAATAAATATCTTCAGATTTCTTATAAATGCTTTATTATGTCACATTTATGACGCAAATAATTTTAGAAAATTTCATTGGTAACTTTCTGAGAATATGGCAAGTAATAAATGAAATGATAATATGAAAATATCCGAAATCCGTTCAGTGGTTGTATGGTAAAATATTCCTCTTCGCTCAATAATGGATAACTGATATAGTTGACTCTCCAACCCGTCCGAAGGCACACGTATAAATAATACTGAATGACCGGACCACCGCAAAAGCAGGAATGGTGGGAACTATGGTTGAATCCAAAGGGTGATCACTTTACAACTCTTCCCTAAGGAAACACGTCCAGTCATCTATAACAGGAGTCAGACCCTCACCTTTTCGTGCATTCTCCAGGGTAGCGAGATCCAACCACCAAATCGGAAGCGCCTCATCCTTATTTCAGAGCGCCGCCCTCAGGGGATTGCATAACGGATAAATATGCTTTATTATACATGGAAAAGTGATACACAGATAACAAAGCACAGAAGAAATATACACAAAAAAATTGGCTTTCAATAAACATCAATACACAAGTTGTAAACCGTATTAAATAACTATAAGGACATAATGAACTCCTAAAGTGATCTGTAAAAGTTCTTTGACTTTGTTCTTTCTAATCCCTAAAGGAGATTTAGCTCAGAAACTTTCGTCTTTCTACAACTGACTCCACCTCTCGAGATATTATAACTTCTACGAAAGGCATCGAATATCCTAGAGAAAACGGCGGAACTCGGAACCTAGCAGAGCTATCACTAAGATGACTGAATATTTAGATTCCTTTACACTTGTCGTCCTAGTTGAAAAGTGGTTGTTTTGCTTGTCGCCAAAATCGCCACATGAGTGCAATGTTTGCAGCCAAGTATTACTGACCTATCATCCAATCAGAATCCTCTAGAGTTATCTCTGAAATCATCTTTTTTTACCAAGAAAATGAATGTGCAAGGAACCTATATTACAAATTCGTAAAAATATTTCAAATTATTGCAAAAGAGAGAGGTTAAGTAAAAAAAAAAAACGTTTATCCAAAAAAAATAATTAAAATATAATTTACTACTGTGTCATATGTTGCATTTACTTAAAAACAGTTTTTTTTTCTTTTCAAATCAACAAATATAAGTAATTTAATAACGTTACAAAGAAAAACTATCCAAAACTGTATGCACAATGAACGAAAAAGTGTATCCAAGAATTGAGATTTAATTCTATTACATAATTAATTACAAAGGATATTTTAAAAAAACTTTAGTATCTGAGACGTTGCTCTGGATTTTCATGAAATTTTATTTTATTACCTTTCTGTTCAAAAACGTTCAGCAGAATTTTTGGATAAATTTGGTTAAAAAAGCATAAATTAAATTAAAATATAGCAAAACATCCGTTTGTTCCATTCATATAAAAATAATTACGCAATCCATATATTTATTAAGGAATGTTTTAGCTTTATATAATAATTTGCATGCACTGAAATTATACATTGTTCCACAAATTTTGGTATTATTTGATATTTTTTCTTAAGCATTATTCCAAAAATTCATGAGTCTTTCAATATAAAAAAATATAATTTTTATGTTAATTTAATTTTATGTGTATGATTACACGTCATTGGAGAAAAGTTAAAGAAATAAAGTCAATATTATAATAAGCGTGGATTATTTCATAAACAGTTCTGTCATTTTTCAAAGAATGCTAAAATCTTATTTGTCTTTAAAACAATCCACAACACCAATAAAAATGTCTACATTAATTGATTAAATTAGGGTAACACGATAATCTTATTTTAAGACATATTTCGGTAATATATTTGTTAATAAAGTATTAAAACAAAAGGTCGACAGTTTCAGACGATTTTCTACTTTTTTTAACGTTCCCTGTTTCCAAAGTCATTAACTCAAAGAAATACATTGCCCCGAATTAAATTTGCACCTATATATCCTAAAATAAATTATTTCTATTTACTTTATTGTTTATATAGCACGGAAAAATAATTTCTGGGATATTTTCCAAGCTTTTTTGCTGTCAGAAAATGAAAATTTATTCTCACTAAAAATAATCCCTTTATTATTTTCACTTTGGTTTAACATCATATGCTTCTTAACAAAAAAGCTGATAGTTTATGTTTTTAGTATACAATTCTATTTTACTGTCTTATTATTTAAGTAATATTCTTTCTTGATGATAACTAAAATAACCCAGATGTTTTGTTAATTAGGATTTCAATTTGGTAGTGAAAACTTATAAAATCTAGACTTCAGTCCAACGATTTAAAGCCTTGCATATGGTCATCTGTTTCAAAGAAGGCAATCGAAAATAATACATTTTCTTCGAATAACAATAATTCAAAGTGAAATTAATAAATTAGCAGAAAAGCAAGGAATATAATTTGATAAATAACATCTAACCATATGGTAAATAACATGAGAAAATCACCTCAGTATACAAACTTATCCAAAAGTGAATTTTTATCTTAATGAAATCGGACAGTTTCTAAAAAAGTTTTAAGTCTATTTATGTTTATTAGATTTACTGTATATCCTATAAATGTATTATATATTTTTTGTATATATTGTTTTTACGAACTTTTTATTTTGTGCTTCATAATTAGGGATGTTTAGGTTTGTGAAATCTGTGAAAAAGGGAGGAGTTCAAAATGTTCCCACCCCTTCTATCTGTATCAGTATCAGATGTGCTAATCACATCTTTTTTTAGGAGGGGGAGATGTCAGGCAACTCATATATTTGACAAATATTTAGCTTTTATATTAATTTTATTAAAAGTTCGAACACCTCTTATGTACACATTATTTAAATTTAATTTCAAATAAATGATAAAATTAAAATCGTTTGCCTAATAGCAGAAAATATTTATAAAATATCATGTATGTGAACTACTAATTTTATTAATTAGGAATTTCACTTTACATTAAAGCTATGCGATTTTATGAACTCTTTTAACAGATTTTAAGCGTTTGATGAAAAAGTTGCCTTCGGTGATGTGGTCATATCATGTGTAGTCTATTGTGCTGTATTTTAAATAGTTTCAAACATTTTAGCTCCATTAATTAGCTAAATGAATTGTTGAATTAGATGTAGCTGTACAAACTTTCAATGAAGCAATCTGAAACATTCGCACAGCGACTTGTTTATATTTGACTAATACCATTCAACAATAAATAAAAAAAACACTTACACAACTAGTTTTTATTAATTAAATAAAAATTAACTCTGAAACAGTAAGTCACACATTTTATTTAGGATTTTAATGTTCGATTGTAGCACATTTCAATGAGTAGATGTATAAGTATCATAAGCAGCCAATTGACAATGCCTTCAATCATTCATTGAAAGATAACTAATAACACTTCCATTAAAAAGATAATTAAGAAATTACGTTGACAAATAACTATTTTATCAAGGACATTTAAAAATCCTCACGCAAAATAAAAGCCTTCGGAAGTGATTTAAGTTAAAAAAATATTATAATTTATCATAATTTATTTTGATCAATTAATTAATAAAGAAGCTAACTATTTATTAGCTAATTAATAAATACAAACTTACAGACGTTTCTAACGGTCCTGTCAAAATAAGGGAAGCAAAAATACTATTTTCTTTTTTTAAAAGTTGCCTATATAAAGTCAAGAATAGTACATATATACATTATTTAAGAAAATATCAGCATATTAATTTCAATTATTTAAAAAACATCTGTACATACATTTGTTCATAAGAGTGGTTTTTACAAGCATTTGCAATTGTTTGTAACATTTACAGTAAATCTTCGTCTTTTCTTTACTGAAAATTGTATTTGTTTCCTACGGTCTTACGAAATCGCCGCATTCCTGTTGAGTTATGACGTTGAAATATAAGCGGCTTTTTTTTTAATATTTATTTTCTACCTAATTTCAAGTTTCTTATAAGGAATATAATTTCGGGAATAAAGCCAGTATAAAGTCATTAACATTGAAATTAGCTTACTAATTTTATGGTTTTAATTCTAGCTACAGTACTGTCTCTTTTTGAAGGAAAGAACGGGATTGACATTCACAAAACACTATTGTAAGTTTAAGGCTTGGTCAGGAAACAAGGAAAGGGCATGAATTGGTATTCTCTTCTTTCAGATTTTGGGATGATAGATCATTTCACCCTTGGCATCATCTTTCATGTATACAAGGCCCATATGCACAAATGATCTTTATCAGATTTTATAACATTAGCCATTTGATGCCAAAGTCTAAACCTTGCCACTGCCACAAAGAAGCCAACAATATTGATGGGCATCAGGAAGTGCAGATATACATCATAAAAATGTTTCAAATTAAATATATTTCAGTATATTTTACTATTTCTCTATCATTCATTCTATTAAGACTGAAAGGCACCAAACGCCGTTAGACGAAACTATAGAGAGTGTTGAAACGCCTCGATATCACTGTGAAACTCCTTCCGCTTTCGTTAATGTGCTTGTTGTGCTTATGACCATAAGATACTTTTACGGAAATTAATTCCTCTATAGTCGATGGGTTCGCTTTAGTGGGTGTTTGGTGATACATTCAGTAGACCACAATGACAAATAACGCCGTTTATTGACACGGAGAGACAGATGACAAATGCACAGCCGAGACGTACACAAGCAACACACAACAGCAATTACAACAAACAGCAGTCCACAGGTTGCTGCTGTTCTTCACACCAAACACCTGCTATTCTCCACTTTCTTCTCCCTTTCGCTGCACCCGACTGCCGACTCACCACGATATGACTGACTACTCCACATACGACTTGGTGCTGCTTCATTTCTATATTCCAAAACTAGGCACAAGTTTTAAATCTCAATCAACTAATTGCTTGTGCTTCGTTGTCTGATCCAACTAATTCATTTCTGACTCAGCACACATGCACTATACTTCACTTTGACTTCGGCGTGGACAGCCACCTTTAACAGCTTTCAAAGCAGGGCAGAAAAGGTTGTCGAAGAACCAATTATAATTTGCATTCTATTGGTCAGATATTCAAAATTCTCGAAGATTCTAGTATCATCCATTTTATCGACAAAATCTCCAAGTCTGGGAATCAACAATTTGACATCCTGCCAGCATTTATAGAGGTGACCTTAAAATTAACTTTCCTGCGATGGAATTAATATTGCTGGGAAGAAACATTGCATATTCATTATAATACGATTGCCTAGATGTGTCGCGGGGACAGGTAGGTAACCTGAGACCTACTAAAAGATGATCGAACATACAATTTCTTAACACCATTCAACTAAACGAAGTCATATTTTACATGTCAATCCATATGGAACACGGGCGGTCCCTGCAATGTTTGAAGGAGACTCTTATCTTTAAAAGCGATACTCGGGCATTTCGGTATAAGATGCATGAGATCATTTACCATTTTAATGAAAGAAAAGTCTTGGAAACAGAAATTTTAGTCAAAGTTTATTACTTTAATTTTGGTCATAAAATCCAAAAATCCATCAAATCGACAAGTTTCGGAAGCCTATTTATAAATCATATGTGTTCGAAAATAGCCCCAAACAAACTACAAAATTAAATGTTTTATGTTTGGGAAAGAAAAATTGAAAAAAGTTTTATTCTAAATACAATGTTTTGGAAAAATATGTTAAATTTTTTATCACAAGGAAAAGTTTTAGATTTAATCTTAGTTAAGTAATTACTTGAGTTGGAAAAGAAAGTTTAAAGAAAACTTTTGTACCAAATAATTACATTTTCACTATGCATTAAAGTGGGCCGTTGCATTGTAAACTAATCGTTTATAATTTGTATTGGTTTAAAGTACAACTTCTCTTTCCTTTCCTTCTCTTCTTTCTGAAAAGTTTTCCTTTTTGAAATATAGAGTGCTTCAAAGAAATAGAAATGGTGATTAAATCAACATGTCATAAATAATGGAAGCAGAAATGTATGACAACAAAATATTTTATTCAAAAGATGAAAGTGGAACTGGATGTTCTTTGATCAAAAAATATAAAATTATTGGTTAAATCATTTACAGTTTAAACAACCGAGAGATACATTTAAGAGATACATTTCTTAGATTAAGTAAGACAAAAAGTAAATGCAATTTGTTTACTTGTCTTAGAATCTAAAACAGATACGTTTTTTTTTCCGTTTTTTTTTTGTTTGTTTTTCCATTTCTCTTCATTATGCCAGCTAATTTGAAACCTATGAGTTATTGAACTTTCATTCTGAATCAGTTGAATGAGTATAAACAGAAGGACCTGGAGTAGGCAGAATCACTATCGTCATGTGCTAAAGCTGAAACCAAATAGCGATCACCACCCATATTCCCTCACTTTGGAACTGCACCTCTTCATTGGAGTGAAGATATCTCGTCCAAGCAACACTCATACATTCTCAAGGAAAGTGAAAGCAAACCACTGAAACGAAGCATCTCAATCTCCCATCTTGAGTGTTACTTGTTCGGAGTATAAGACAAAAATTACCAGCTTGCAAATGAACAATATATCTTTCATATATTCTGGAGTACAATTTTCGTGGCATTATACTTCATTTTTTGACGGTTGGGGGTAGCTTTTCTAGTGATTAAGATATATCTTCTAATGATTGGGCTATCTTTTCTGGTGATTAAAATATATCTTCTGTTGGGGAAGCTCTTTTTTGTTTTGAAATAGGTATTCTGATGAATGTGGGGTTCATTCGGTGATTTAGTTACTTCTGGTGCTTGAGGTTGTAGCGAATGGGTATTAGTGAAGGATAGAACCTGGACCTTGTGGTTCGCAGTCCAGTAACATGGTCACGATACAAAAGCAATTGCTCGGGTGGCGTAGCTGTTAACTGGCTTATAAGCTTTCACCACAAGGTAATTCAACTAATGGTTCGAGCATCTCTTCTGATAGTTCGTGAAACCTTCGACAAATCGTTCAGCCTGAATCGTTTTCGGTTGACCAAGAGAAACCTAAACAGTTTATTTTTTAAAGTTCCCGTTTAAATCTATTTAACTTCTTTCCCTTTAATTTACTTCCTCTTTAAGCAGGGTTCGAATGAATATACAAAAAGAATTCGTATTTTTTTGTTTTATTACTAGAATTAATAAAATTTAAAAAAAATCATTTGTCTCACAGAAGTTCTAATTTTTTCAATAAAAATTTCCTTGGATATTAAGTTAATATTGCATGTAATAAAGTTGTTTTAAGATACATAATGGTATTCAGGATAAAACCGTGGATAAAAAGCAATATTTTCGAAGAGTAAATAATGCATTTTATGTTCTTCAACAGGATGTATAAGTTACAGATTCAATATATATAAAAGAAGATAATAATGATACAAAAACATACAAAATTTTAGTCATTTGGAAACAGATACGCATAAAAAAATAAGCAAAATTCTATGAATACATTTGAGGTATCATCTTTATTTTAAAAATAAGTATACGGTAAAAGTATTTTTCAAAAGTCCTTCAATTTTATGGTTTTATTTGGAAATAAAATTGTACATTTTTATCTGATTCTTAGAAAAGCTAAAAAAATGATCTTTTCATGATCTATATTTTCAGAAATGAGGCATTCATAAGAATTCTTCTTAAAAAAATAATATTTTTCTTCGTGTTGAATTCCGTTTCAAAAATTCTTCTTCAATGAAAACAAATTACAATATTCATCTGCATTTAGAAATCTGGGTGTATTGGTTACTGTGAGGAAAAGAAGAAATGTTGATGATTTATCTCAAAGAAATTGAAAGAACATTTTTGAATAGATTTTATTGTTATTGCTAGTTTTTTGTTGAAAGAAGATTAAAAGTTAACTCACTGAAGGAAAATGTAGATACTTTTCTTAGAAAAGAAATATTTAGTTCCAAAAATATAAGCTAGCAATACAGTCTTTTAACCGAAACATTCATTAACGTCCAATAAAGCAAGAGACTATCTTTCAAAAAAAAGCAAGATATGATTATCTATTTACTTCATTAAGATACAAATCTCCATATTCAGCCTAATTGCTTACAGTTATCAGATATATCATTCATGATTTATTGCACAGTGTGAAAAATTTAAATGACTTCTATCCAATATTTTCA
>JAPMOR010051244.1:0-12402 GCA_026543865.1 Argiope aurantia
GATAAAAAATAATTCATCATTCATCATATAAGCCATGAATATTGCGAAATAAATGGAGAATTTAAATTTAAGAATTAAATGGACGTTCAAAACTAAGTTTCTAAAGTTCTGAGCTATTAGTCTGAAATCTTCGACATTATTTTACATATTATTTTTATTCTATAAAATGCATTGATAACATTTCATTTTCTGGCTAAACTTAAATAGAATGCATTAAAACAGAGTAAGAATTCCAATCTTCCTTCACATTTCATATGTGATCATGAGCACATATATTCATTTAACCATTTTAATAACCATTTTTATACATTTAACATTACTGAAACAATAAATTTTGTTTCAAACTTAGAATTATTCGACTTTTTTTAAAAAAAGGTGGAAAAATAATATCAAGAATAATATAGAATACCATCAATGCATTAATTTCGTAAGTGATTTATTCATGAAAACTTCTTTCAACATATGTTTATACATAATAGAAAAATGGATAGAAATTTCCAAAGTTTTACATAAAATTTGCTAAGCATAGAGAAGTTTTAATTTATAGAACTAATAAACTTCATTTGGGGAAAATTCTAAATGGTATGTATTGAAATATTTTAATAAAAGTATGATACTTTTAGAAAATATAAAAATATAAAGGGCAATCCTATACAAGACCATTGTTGGTAATTGTTAAAAAATATTAATATATAAAATACAACAATGGTTTATTTTACTTATTATCAACGTTTATTGTGCTTTTAATCTTTATACTATTAATTTAATGAAAGTATTTAAAACAAACATCACAGGATGTGCTTTAATATTATCAAGTTCCCTAAGTAATAGCAGATATTTTTTATTCCTATAGTGTAATATTTGTTGTATTTATTTTTTTTAATTTATAGAATTATAAAAAGGGTTTATCTATTTTAATTTAATTAATTGTTAGCAAGATATTAATACGTAAATCATAATGAAATTTAACATTACAGTTTGTTTTATTTATTGAGAACATTTATTCTGCTTTTAATCTTTAAGTTGATCTAAATTGCGATTATTTTAAAAAAATATTTGATTAAAAAATCTATACATGAAAAATGTACTTAATATTTTTCCTCAGAAGTAAAATTTAATTAAAGAATTTAGCTAAAGTATTTAAAAGAAACACCACAGCATGCACTTTAATATTATCAAGTTCAATAGGAAATAGTAGCAGATTTTTTATTCCTATTTCTTGTAATAATTTTTTCAAACTTAACCTAGAGAATTATAAAAATGGTTTCTAAATTTTAGTTTAGGCAAAAAAGTGTTATTTCCTATTAATTATTTCCACTATTATTTCCTATATTTACGGTTAAAATCCCATAAGAAATCATTTTGCAAAATTCTCAAACTGAATAGCAAATGGTACTTTTTTATAAGTCATTATGATTCTAGAGTTTCAAACTATTTACAAATTAATAAATTAAATATCAAATATGTATTTTATAAATATTAGGTATCAAATATTTTAATAAATTATTATATATGAATTAATATATAATAATTTATTAACTATAAAATTAAATATCCAATATGTATTTGGTAAATAACAGACATGAAACAAAATTTTTTATTGTCTTAAAATAGTGAGAAAATTTTATTTTGCAGGTTTACTAAATAAGAATTATACTTTCAAGATAAACTCTACTATAAAAAAAAGTTTAGATTTCACTTATTCTAAAAAATAAAATAATCTTCATGAAAAGAATACATTACTTTCTTTTCTCATACATTTATTTTTAAAGCAATTGCTTAAAAATGACAGCATAAAACAAAGATTGACCTTGAAAATAATTTAAAAAAAGAATGAATAACGCTGTTTACTAAATAGTGCAATTTTTATAGATACATAAACACAAAATTCAAATTACAATAATTTCTATCTTTTGCATACACAATGCAATTTTTAATTTAACTGTAATACAGAATTAAAGTCCCTTCTTTAGATTTAAAAATTAAAATGTTACGATATGAATTATTTAATCTAAAGAGAATGAATTCTTATATCGAAAAAATATCTTGAATATCTTTGAGTTACAAAATAAGTAAATTATGATCGAAGAAATAAATTAAAATTCTATCAGGATGTTTTTTTTATTTGAAAGTAAAGAATATTGTGCTGAATAAATTGAGATTTTACTTGCTTGTTTGTAAGTAATTAAGTATGAATTCATTGTTAAATTAAAGTGGTAAATGTAAGAATTATACGATAAGAAATTATTAATCTATTTAAGATACAATTCTTATATTCATAACTTTAATGACATTTTATGAATAGTAATGATTACTTCAGTACAATTCTTCTTACAACAATGCCTTCTTACTTAATTTTAAGTATGAAATGTATTGTAGCATGAACTTAGAAGAATAATTAATTACAGAATTTTAATCAGGATATATGAATAAAGTTGCTAGTAATGCTCATTAATCAAATCAATGTTAATTGAATGAGATTCGAAATGTTATTTAGAATTTTTGGAAGAATCATCATTTCAATTTTATTTTTGAATCATTTGCTGTGGTTTATAAAGTGGAAAGCATGCCTGTATTAATTCGTATTCAAATGCTAAAAATTTTGCTTTATTGGAAATATTTGCTTTATTTTTCAAATATAATTTTAATATAAAATGTTAATAAATTTTTATTATTGAAAGTATTTTAAGGAAATTATTTATCTTTATATTTTTTTTAAAAAATTACATTGAAACTGTTAAATAATTTATGAACCAAATAATAAATGTATTTAATAATAAGTTATATATAATTCACGTTAATAGTTTGAAGTTTTAGAATATCTAAGATTATTTTCAGTTGCATACAAATTACATGTTTATGTTTGGATTGAAATTTAATTGTTACTCCAATTCAAAAGAAAATTGCATGTATAAAGGAAACAAAATGACATATATATAAACAAAATTGAAAATATGTCAGCAGTAATACACTTTCTTAAACTTTAACACATTAAACACATGATCTTTTAATTGCTTTAAAAATCAAAATATTATTTATGAATAATTAAGTAGTTTAGTCTAAACAACTAATTATACTTAAAATTGATGATACACAATGTAAGGAGATGATTTAATATGAACAGTTATTTGACACATATATGACATTAAATCGAATTATGTATATATTACTAGTAAAATTTATAAATCATTTATTTAACAGAATTTTTAGCAAATTCAGGAAATGTTTTGATTAATCTGTTATTTCATAAAATATCTATATATTTCATGTGAAAAAAAACCACATTATGTGAAATAAAACATTTTATACTTTAAGGTTAAAAACAAATTTTCTCATATATATAATACATATTTTCAGCTGCTTCTTCTCGTATTAATTGTCTTTTAAATTTCGAATGAAACGGCACTCTTGTATAAACTCTTATCAGAAAAAAAAAAGATATGTGATATTTCCAAGTTACAGTGAATGCTGTTGAATATCGTGAAGATACAGTAACAAAATTGGGCATTTTATGTTAATATCTACCTGTTGTTTCACACTGAGCTGCGAAATCGGCACCGTATCAGATGAGTATAGTTTCCAAAATAAAATAAAATATAATTTCCGGGATCCTACCTAGGTATGTGTACTAGCTTTCATATCAACATATATGATGAAAGATGACAATAATTATGCGAAAGCTACTCTAAAATGATTTTAATTTGATGTCTTTTTGAAGTGATCTAAATATTACAGAGGAATTTTAAACAAGCTGAAAATATAGAAATTCTACAAAAATATTTGCGTTAACTCTGTTTAATTTCAAGAAGTGTTTAGAAAAATGTTTGATGTTGTTGCTACTTTTGCCAATTTACAAGCCCGCTGACGCATCTTCTAGCGATTTAAACTTAGGGAGCGTCCGTTGTTTCTTCAGCAGCACCAAATAGGGCCAAGAGTACGTTTCGGCCACTTCATGCGTCCCTTTCGCTTGTTCAACCCCTTTCTGCAAGCGGGCACATTCACACATTTCACAGACAGAACACTGAAGAACCACCATGTCTGAAACGGGATTCGAACCCGGGACTCCCAGATCACCGGGAAGATGCATTACCCTTAGCCAGGACCCCGGTTTGAAAAATGCTTAGTGTGCCAAATATGTTATTTTTTATATTATGTTATAGTTAAAAAATCCTTATTTAATAGAATATGATGAATTATTTCTTGAAATATCTAGATATTTTATGAATTATCTAAATTATACACTTTCATGGTAGCATAAGTAGAAAATAGAATGAAGTAAAACTTTAATCTCAAAGTAGTATATCGATAGCCGGTGTTTACAAAGATTAATTAAGAAAAAAAATCGATTTAGATAACTGCTTTTAGAAGTTTTAATAATATAATGTTCTCTGTTAGAAAAAAAGGAGATCATTTCATTTTTTGTAAAAGGAAGAAGTAATACACAGTCATTGCCTTGTAATTTTCTTCAGATTTTCGGAGAAAAGATTTATTTTCTTTTAGCTTGCAAAAATCATTAATTACTTTGAAATTGCGTGCGAACAAGAATCGTGCATTTTATTAATATATTGCAGCATTAGTTCATTTCTCACAATATTAATAAAACGAAGTTCATTAACTCTGTCCATAATTTTAAAAAATAGCGCGATTACGGAAATTACTTTTTCTTTTTTTATTTCAAAAAACTAAATAACAAGATGAAAATGTGAAATATTAGCTTGTGATAAACAAAATATGATTTAAAATCACTTAATATCCATATATTTTATTATTTAACTTACTACATGAAATCCGGAGTATAACCTTTTCATAATTTTTTGCTTGAATAAGAAAAAAAAAAATTATTTCTAATTTATGTGTAGCCAGGGTAAAGGCATTAACGATTTTAAAGGGTATATTTTAGTACTTCATTTTATTTTTTCTCCGGATCCAAAAAAAGTGGTCATTTGTCGTTATAATATTCTAAAAAAAATATTCATTATTCTTCTGTACGAAGTCTTCTTCATTGAATAACTCGCAATTCTGTGCCGTCTTTTTGATCAAAAATGACATTTCATTTAGATTCATAGATGCGTTTAATTTTATTTGTATTATATCACAATATGCTCTGATATAAATAAATATAAATTATTTAATATTGTTCTAGTAACTTAATTACTTTTAATACTTTTATAAATAGGAAATTTTTTAAAGGGAATATATAAAAATAGCGAAATATTAATATACATTATTTCAAATACATTCATTTAATTTATCACTCAAGAAAGTTGAACATTAAATAAGAGAATTTTTCTGAAATCTTAGAGCCTTTATAGAAATTAATTGTAAAATAAGTAGATCATGCTATGAATAAATTTACTAAAAAAACAGTTTATAAAAATGCATTCTTATTACTGCGTTAAATGATAAAAACCATTTGTATTTATTGATTTCAAATGTTCAGTTTTTAATTTATAATTCCTTTTCATAAGTATTAAATAATTCATGGAAACTCTCTTATCAGATTCACTACAAAATAGTTTCAGCGTTGGGAAATGGAAATTATTTTAATTAATTAATGTATAATGATATCATGTAAATTTTAAAATAGTGTATTAGCATCAATAATACGTAATTGAGCAAAATTTCAAAACTCTAGCACCTTGGAAAGTGAGAATAAATCGATAATAAAATTATCTGATATCAGAATAAATCCTGTAATTGCAAATTAAGTGAAAACTGAATGCATTAATGGTTCATCTTAAAATCTATAATAAACAACATAAATCAAGTATTTTAAGGATTTTCATCAAAAGAAAATCTTTATTTTTGTTCATGTGAAATTTCATCGTAGTCTGTGATGCTAACAGAAAGGAAGCTTGTCTTGTCCATAAGTAATTTTCAAAGTAAAATAAATTTTATATAAATAAAGTAATCAGAACTCATGCAATAAAATTCGGTAACTATGAGATGCACAAATATTATTCTACATCATGCTAGCAATTAACCTCCTTCCATGTTGTTAAATGGCATCAGAAATAAATAAATGAAAAAAAAATCACTCTTTTATCTGTGACAATATACTTTATTCAGACTTGAAAAAAATTTCCATCCCATGCTCGGGCACATATATGAACAGTAAGAAAACTCGCAACATAAAAATCGAGAAAGTATTCGAAGCTTAGACTAGTTATGTTTTCACCCGGACAATACCACTGTAAAGTTCTTTCATAATGGAGGAATAAGACGTCATTACAACATATAATAAAAAAATTTAATACACTATTATTTATAAATTAAACACTTCAAAATATCAAAGAATACATTCCGTACGATTTCTGCTAAATAAAAAGTACATATCTTCCGAAACTATGTTGTTTTCAAACATATAATATATTTATGTTTCAAACAGAGTTAAGTCTTCTCTATTCTGCAAAAGAATCTCTGAAGGGCCAACTAAGTTACTGAATTATAAAATGAAATGTTAACATAATACAGTGTAGTTCAAAACCAGTGTGTAAATCTCAGACACATAGATAACAAGTTATAATTCAGATAATTTTATGTGATCAAACTGTCTATTACTTAGAATGTAACTAGAGGCATGCAGAAATACTCCTGGGTATCATATTTAGGCAATTGCGACAGTTCAAAAACAATTGGGACGTGAAAACAGGCTTCAATACAAAATATTAAGCTGTATGTTAAATCTCGGATTAATATTGGCATTTGAGAGACACTACAAAATAAGAAATATTCTACACTAGACCTGTTTCTGCACCAACAATCATACATTGATCGAAATCATGGGCAGAAGATTGGGAGAATATAGTATATAGGAGATACCGGTTATCACCTGTGTATCACTCATGTTTCTCTCAACCAGGGCATGTCTGAAGCAAAGAACATGTTAAGTGAACTCCAGAAAAAATGGGTTCAAATCTAGGGTTTCTCTGTAGCGTGATTGATCTGGGTTTTCTCTATAATTTTCTGTATTCAAATCAATAAAATAATGTCCCATTTGCAGTTCCATTAAACTCTAAAATTTTAATAATGCTGGCCTAATGAGTAATAGTAAGATGATTTTGGATTCTGGAGCAAATTTGAAATGACAAACGCGAAATGAACTTCGCGAAGAAATGTCAAACAAGATTATTACATTATCATTACGTAATGACATGTTTGTTTTTTGTTTTGATGCATAATGGGAGTAAATTTACATTTATGAATAATGGCGCGATCCTGGGCCGGGATAGTCTGGGTGGTAGGGTGTTGGATTCATGTCCCTTAGGTTGCGAATCCGAACCCCACCGGAAGAAGACCCTCCTTGTGTGTGGTGGCTGGCGACCGTATAAATATGTCGTGGGCACAAAGTATTCCATGTCGACAGTACTACTACTGGGGATACTGTATAAGGATGATCGTTCTATGATACAGGTCTAAATTACGATATGTGGATGAGGGAATGAAATGCATGAATGAAGTTCGCCTCGTAAAAAGGGTTGTGACATTATGTAGCTAAGGCATGCTCTTGGCCCTAGAAGGCGCTACTGAAAAAAACAAGACACGCACCCTTGGCTTAAAATCACTAACTTCTAAACTTAGTGGTCTTGTCTATGACATGTGCTATCAGAAACAAGAACATGGCACGATCCTTACCTTGTATCCATTGAGAGCAAATGAGGTGACCATAACCTCAGTTTAGAATGGTCAGTCTTCACCAATAGTTAAATCTTCCTGAAACATTTAACTCAAAGTAGGGCTGTAGTGTGTCCTTATTGAAGAAATTCTGATACCATACATTCAATAATAGAATATATTAAAGTATGAACTGTCTCTAACTCACTCAAAAATATATTGAGTACGTTACAACACATGGCAATTATAAAATCTACTAATATTTTATTTTATTTATTTTTTTCGTTTTTAAAATTATCTAAATAAACTACCCATTCTCCCTTTTTACCAAAAATCATTTCGCTTTTTATTGGACAGCGTGGTATATACATTTCATATTTTTTTCTATGTTTTCTTTGTATATTACATGTTTTATGTACGTATCATTGTGTTTGTGTCATCATTATTATTAATTTTTGGATATGATTGTAATGAAGATCTAAGTATAATAAGAATTGTATAATAAGAACAATAATATTTTTTTAAAGTGAAAAGAACATTTTTTTCTCTCTCTTTCATTTTGATTATTTTTAAAATCTAAATATTTAAACGAATCTAAATATTAAAACCAAATATAAGTATTCAAAACCAATGGATATATAATACCACTTCAACATAACGCAATACGTTAAGTTTCTCTAAAGATTTTGTATAAAAAATTATGATTATTTTTATATTATTTATTATATTTACTTTTTTTCTAGATAAGTCATCAGTTGTTCTCTGGGCCATATCACCTTTCATGTACGAGAAATGGAAAAATACCAAACGTAGATAAAATCTTCAACTTCAACAAGAGAACCGATTGAGAGAATTAATTTTATTATTTTGCAAACATATTTGACCACTCTTATTAATATAAGTGCATTGTAATTTATGATAATTTAAAATAAAACTTTTATTTGTTGTGATAAATTTAATTAATTAAAATTAACTGATTAGAAAAATTAACTTTATTAATATGGTAGCAGAATAAATAAACTTCAAAGAACAGCTGTCTAATAGTAACATTAATCAAAGATTGTGTGTCCATTTGGTTATGAAATTAGAAGTTTCATAATCACTGATTATCTTTCGATGATTATTTATTACAAATTTTGCTATTATCAGAAACGCATTTAGCAAATCATGAAATACTTTATAATTTTTTTAAAGTTAAATAGTTAAACATCTGCTTATAGTTTGTTTTATAAAAATTTCAGTTATAGGTGCTCAACATTCATAAACATTTTTAAAGCTTATTATATTTTTAAAATAAATTTTATATGAAATAAATGTGGTTGATGTATAATAGTACAATTAAGAATACGAATAAACATACAGGCCATAAACATAGGTGCATTTTTAAAAATTATAGAATTTCTGAAAATTAGATTTCAAAAATAATCATTCGAAGAATAACTATAATACATAAGGGATGTAAATGCATTGCATATTACAAAAGATTAATTTACCAATCGAATATTTCTTAACGACATTCCAGCAAAGATACTTTAGAATAAGATCATTCCAATATATAACATTTTCTATAAAACATTTATATAAACATTTTCTATAAAAATATTATTAGTTTTTAGTAAAGATCTTTATATCTTCAAACCTTACATATTTATATCTTCAAAACTACTTCCATAGCTATCTGCTAAAGATATTCATTCTAAGTATGTTCATAGTTAAATAAGCTAACTTACAAATAAACATTATTCACTGTTGGCAAATGAAACTAGAAAAGACATATACTGAATAAAAAGAGCATTGAAATTTGGAGAGGGAATTGATAAATTATGCATTGTTTTAGAATAGTTAAAAATTCCGTGATCATTCTAGAGATTGTTGCAAAAAGAGATAATAAATGCATTTTTTAGCATCTACTTTTCGTATTGGAGCGTATTAATATTTAAGCAGCCCTGAAGTGCGGTCCTACATAATTCAGAACTCAATCCGAAAACATTAGCTTTGGTGACCAAATGTTTTGTTTTAAATTACGAAGTGAGGAAATCTTAGATTCATCGTTGAATCACGCAACCTTTTTAGGATTGCTCAGCCATGTCGAGTTTAGGGTATGGTGCGTGAATTCTGATAAGTGCTATTCGCATTTGAAGTGAAGTAATTCATTTTTTTTTATCTGTAAAAGTTAGAATTCTCGTGCATATGAGATATTTATGAATTACTCAAAAATTGTCGGAAATTAATCCAAATCTATATCACAATTAATTATTTATTCGATATATAGCAAATAAAGGTTTGTTTTTTGGAATGTATTAAAATTTGAGTAAGAAATCTAATTTGAAATTATTGCTATGTAATTATTTTTTACAATCGTAGATGATTATTTTTCAGATAAATTGGAAAGCATATTAGTATTTTTCTGTTTGCACATTAAAGAATAAAATTAATCTTTTAACTAGAATTCTAATTAAATCTTATTGTAAGTGAGTAATACTATTTTAATAAAAAGAGTTCACTTATATTTCTACAAAGAAATTTTACAAAATAATATTTATCAATCTCAGCTTCTTTTGAGTAACAAATATTTTAGTTTTAATAAGCTGAATGTTGTGTAAATATTTCTCTTTTACTTAGAATATAAAATGGATATTATTTCTTGGATCTTCTTTGCATTTCTTCTTTCATCAATATTTAAACAATAAGCACATATGAAATTATACAATGATTTTATACAAAACAAATTTTTTACAGATTTCGGGGAACACTTCTGGTTTGGCTAATATATTTTGTGCTGTTTATCAGGATAAAAATGCTTATAAAATAAATCAAAATGTGTTTATTTCATGTCACAACTTATAGTTATTATTTCGATTTTATGTTGGAATTTTTTTAATCTATCACAATTTCATATTTTCTTGTCTCAAAGTATTAAATTTCTGCTAGATTTTCATTTACATTGCTTTCTGTAAGCTCTGTGAACCTTCTTTTTCTTCAAATGGAGATTCATATTTCTCAAATGAATGTTTTTCTAATTATTTTTTAGTTCAGGAAATTTTCAATGAATGTACATCTATTAATTGATACTTTTATATGATTTATATTCATTGATATTAAATGTTTTATGTTTATTCAAAAATGTCCTGTAAGCGCTTTTGTCAAATGCTTTCATTTTCTCTGAATGAAGAAAATTATATGAATGAATGAAGAAAAAAATGTAACACGTTTTGAATTATTCCCAGTTTTTGGAATGTTTAAGTTTTAAATGGACTATTTTTCAAAATGATATCCCAAATACTTTTTACTAATATTACATGTATAACATCTATTTACATTTTATTGATATAACATGTATAATATTTTTTATTGATGCAAAATGTTTTTCTTCCTAATAATAAATACTATATTTGTACAACCAAATATAAAAGGATATTATTTTTAAAAGATCACGTTTGATTTTTGTATTGGTTAAGCAATTTAATTATTAAGAAGATTAAGTATAATTTAAATACAATCAGGATCTTTGGAGGTGTACATTGAATTTTGCTTTAAAAAACTAAAAAAAAATATCAATTATTTCTATTTTTATTTACAAGTGAAGAAATTCACATTTCAGCGCGGAATGCAAATCAGATATAAAAAAATAGTTTTAATAAACAAACAAAAATAAATATTTTTCCATATATTTCTGTTGATGTTGAGCTGCGATATGGTAATAATAATTCAGAACTCAAGAGATACACGATTGAATTCTGTTCCAGTGTCTGTCCAGCCGTCCCCAGGAATCTTTCTCTAGTTTCTTTCGTAAGGGTATTTTAATATCCCACGGCAACCATTCAGAGGTGCATTTAATCCTAAGCAGTGGAGGGTTGCTTTGCGATCGCCAAATTCTGAAGAAATAGTTTTGTCATTCCGGCTTTGAAAATCTTCATATTTGACTTGAAAAAACTGAAGTAATGCAAATGAATTTTTAACATTTTAATAGTGAATATATCTACACGAAAAAATTTGGTATCCTCATTTATGTACATATTTACTTAGGTATATTTTAAAAAATCAGGACTGTCTCGGTGTAGCATCACATATTGTCACAATATAAATATTGTTTGCAACAATAGTGGTATGCAATTCAAAGAATATAATATAAATAAAAAGTAATAAGATAATCTTTAATACTAAGAATTGTTCGATTCATCATCAATTCATTAAAAGAACATAATATATATAATAGAACATTTTGCGCATATACTAATAAGCAATGCTAATTTTGATGCAAATAAAACTCTGAGAACCTGCGTATTGTATTATCAAAATTGTGGTTATCGTTTCTAACTGATGTTGCACTATGCTACTGTATGTTGCGGCTTTAAAAAGCTAAACACAAATATTAAATTGGCTTTACAGAGTGTCAAATCCCAAGTCATATCAAAGAAGCACAACTGATTACTTTGACTCACAGAATGTAACATTGTCAGCTAGAAAAAATCATTTCACTCAATGTATGAAGTATAAAATGTTTAATATCTAATAATTTTCTCTTTTTTCAAAATTTTGTTTTATTAAACAGAAAAACTAAGATGAAGTAACATAATAATTTAATTTCTAACAAGAATTTTAGAAATCCGGTAAAAATTTAAAATGGTTTTATTTAGAAATATAAATTTCATGGCAAAACATTTACTATCTTTTGAACCGAAATAATCATTGTAACAGCTGTAACTTTAAAAAATTATACGAGAAATTGAATATATCCATGAAAAAAGATTTTTTTTATGTTATTCTGATGATCAATATGCTGTGAAA
>JAPMOR010051244.1:12502-24445 GCA_026543865.1 Argiope aurantia
ATAAATTAGAGAAATTTACAAAAGTACAACTATTCTAAAACGCAGAGTGGCGAAACTATAAATTTTAATGACTTTTGATTTAGCGTATGTTGCTGGAGATGTTCAGATTTTACTTTTTTCTATCTTCAAGATGAAATTTTTAATGTTTCACCTATTCTTATTTTGTCCTTCATAATGACACACAAAGTTTTTTTTTCTCATCATTAAAAGCACAGATAATTGCTTAAGGGTAAAAAGAATAATATGGAAAGTTATTTCCTTTAGTGTTCAAGTGTTTTGTACCGTACCTTGGTCATGTGTACAGAATCGGAACAACATCATAGAATAGATTTCATAGATGCTTGTTATCAAAGAAAAAGCTATGAGAGATTTTAAGGACATGCAAGACGTAAAGATCGTAGTGAAAGTACTTAAAAGGGCATAAATTGTATTTTCATAGTCACGCTTAATATTAATAGAAAAGCCGTAATTATTGTCAAGGTTTGATCTACCCTGATGATTTCCCGTTGAATCTAATTCATATTTTCAGTACATTTAAGTAGTTATAGTGACTTTTCCCAGTAGTTACAATTCATTTTAATTACTTTTTTTTATTAATGAAAACCATTCTTTATTCTTGTAGCTTTCTATTTTTGAAGAGAACTTGTTGCGTTACTTTGTAGTTTTATAACATTTCTGTTTGCAAGAGCTTGCTGTTCCATATTATATGTTTTTTTCCTTTTTTTTTTCCTTTCTTTTTTTTTAGCTACCAGCTGTATTATGTAGTCTAAAACTATTTAAATCATTAATATATAACTTGCTATTCGAATAAGAAAGTTTATTTTACCTGCGTTTATAAAGTTGTCTGTTTTTAATTGCGATGTTGGTCAGTATACCTAAAAACTTGGAAATATGTCAGATAATTTAGTTATGTTCTAAACTGAAGTGGAACAATGCCATATTTTTTATCCTAGTTAAAATTTGCCATACACGCTATTGCGATATAACATAGGGATTAACCTGACGAAAATTAAAAGCTGATTTGCTTTAAAGTTTGAATTACATTTGAAGAAAAATTAAAGGAACAGATTTCTGCAGAATAAAACTATTTTATATATTTTTTATGAAACACGATATCAGAAATATGTAGCATTAAAATTTTAAAAGATTTCAGATATGAGGAAGACTATCTTTTCAAATGTATTTTTTTATCCTCGTAAGTACGATATATAAAACTTGGTTTAATCGTCAAAAATTATATGAATTCGAAAATAAATACTTTTTTATGAATATATCTGCCTGTTTTTCCATCTGCCTGTTCCTCAAATACTAGATTATTTAATGATATTCGGTACGATGGTGTTTACATTAAAACTGTATAAATTTTAGGTTTGAGATATTTTTAAAAAGTTTCTTTTTTTAAAAATTAAAAGACAAACGTAGATTTTTTTTAAATTAAAATTTCATGAGTTATACAGATGTGACTGATATAAACAATAATGAGGTTAACATTTCTTCAAATAACGGAATCAGTGTTTATTAATTATTAGCAGACTTGATATTTTTATTTTAATATTGGCGAAATCTCTGGCTCTCTCCAAATATATTTTCAGCCAAATATGGCAACCCTGCTTCATGAAATCCGAATGATCGACAAGGGAGTAGCCTAAAAGAATTTTCAATCACTCTCCTCTCCATGATTTGTTCACAGAAAATTTCTTCTAAGTTCTCCATTTCAAATTTCAGAAAAAGCATCAAAAAAGAAAATATATATATTGTTTTAACATCTTCTTTTTAAAAAATTTCTTTTGTGCGCATTTTTACAACCATGTTCCTCTTATTCCAAGTATTTTTTTAGAGTGCCCGACTATTTTTCGTGGAGCAAATTTTGACCGTACCTTTTTCTGAGTGAAGAAGTCATTTTTTCCTTCTTCCTTTAAGTATGGGCTATCATCTCTAATGTCCATGTTTATAGTTCCAACCGAGGAAAATGTGAGTCTGTGTGCTCAGTTTTACTCCCTTGAAGTGCAGAATATATACTTTTATTGATACAAAAAAATAAAATTTCACATATGTGTTACAGAAGCGCGTTTCAACGATACTGCAGAGAAAACTTTTGCACGCAACATTTTGTACAACTAAACTTCTCTTTTGAATAAAAATAAAAATTAGTATGCTATTAAGAAGAGAAGAATAAACCAATAACATCGATGTTATAGCAACAACAAAAAATTACTACACATATCATGTCGAAAAAACAAAACTTTATTAAGCTGTTTGCTTTTTGAAGCAGTTTTACTGTGTTCGGTTATTTTATTTTTCACAAAGTCTATAATTCTATTTCTTATAATTATAAACACCACCAGGAAAATATTCTTGTTTTCTTTTTGATAAGCTTATAAACTTAAGAGAATTAAGAATCCATCCTTTAAAGTTACATAATAAATAAAAGTATTTTTTGACATTTTATCTCCCTAACAATTAGGATAAATTGCAAAAAATTACTGTCTTATTTTTTAAATTTAACCCATTTGTTATTCGGCTGTTTAAGTTCTTTCTTTATTACATAAATATCTGCTTACATCAACCATAAGAAAATCAATTATTAAAATTTACCTAACGAAATAAAATTTTGATTTTCTTAACCAGCATAAAATCTTGTCGGCTTATCTAAACATTTTTATTAACTGAATTTTATAAGCGTTCTACTGTTAGGAATATTGAAAGTATGATTTTAGTAATGATCATAATCCTTCATTTACTTTTTGAAAATTATTTAAATTAAAATATGTTCTGTTTTAGTTTAAAATATATAAAAAAATGTTTTATTAATCAATTAATTCTGAATCAGTTGAAAAAGGTGAGTGATTCAGATATGTATCATTGTGCATTAAAGATTTATAATTTTAAAATATTTTAATTTTTTAATAAAACTAACTAATCAATTCTACAACTAAAAGTATTTTATGATATGAATACTGATGCATCTGTGCGAATCAGAAATTGAATTTTGTTTTTTCAAAACAATATAATTGATACAAAATCACTATATCGTTTTGCAATAGAACTGATATTAATAGCTTTAAACATAATTTCTGAATGTTATTCCAGAAATTCAAGAAACGAATGACTGGAGAATTACTGCTTGGATCAAGTTCCTTTTATATTTTACAGACTTTCTCCATAAATTGCAGATGATTTATTTCGCCAAAGATTAATTGCAGAAAAGAACAGAAGAAAAGCTCCAGCTCTAAATATGTGCATAAATTTTCATAAAATGTATAATTTTCAATGAATTTGATATCTCAAAGACGAATGCATTTTTATTTGTCCTCATTTGAAAAAAAAAGTATTCCAGTATTTTCGAAACGAAAGAGTAAAACAGAAATTCTATATTTGCTATTGAAAAGAATGTAAATGAAAGCATTTAGAATTCATTTGGGAATCAATTAATGCTAATTAATCTAGTCTAAGAATAAAACATATTTAAATTGAGATCATTGCATCTAAAATTCTTTGGCTTTATCTTGTAAACTAATCTGTTGAAGAAAATTTGCATTAAGTATCGTGGATATCTAACCTGATGTATTTACCTCTACGACAATAAACTAGAAATGCAATTTCCATAATTAATTTTGCTTTAATCGAGAAACAACTTTCAGATAAGGGCCAGCGATTACAGTGCTGCATTTACTCTATTCTACACGATTTGTCAAAATTTTGGATTCGAATTTTTTGATGATTGCATTTTTGATTACAATACTTTCTCTTTGCATATTTTGTGTGCAAGAAATTAAAAATAGGAAATGCCAATCACACAAGCAACTAAAAGTTTAGAAATTACATACCAATATCTTGATATAAATAGATTAGATGAATAAATTTAAAAAAATCATTTGAGAAGATCATTATTTTTAATTTATAGGCATTTCAAAAAAATATATATTTTTGGTAGAAGTTGAAAAAAATGCAGTGAACCAATTTTGTTTATTATCGTAACTTATTTATTTAATAAATTTCAGATTAGAAAAAAAATTCCTATTGTTTTATCTTGTTTCCTTTCATCAACATTTAACTAATAAATATTTTCTTTTGACATTTAAATGTTAAAAAATATTTTCCTCAGTTTATTTAAAATTTTAATTCTTAATAAATGGGGGGAAAATATTTTTTGAAATTTATATAGGGTTCCTTTGAATATATAGTTTTCTTTGCAAACTTCAGGGAACAACAAAACCTACTTTTAAATAGAAATTAAGGAAAACTGATTTGATTTCATAACGATAAAGGAATCAAACATAGTTGTATTTATTTGATTATTGGTCTTATTTAAACAGTAAAAAATAAATTATGCTTTTATTTCTAAATTAGAAATGAAAGTTCTTCATCAAAAAAGATAATGGTTTTTAAAACCAACGTAATAAACTATGCTTTAAAAAATTGATTGTCTTTAAAAGAGAAACGTATTGGTTTTCATGCAATAATAAATAATTTTAATTTTATTATTTCAAATTTGTATAAAAATTTTGATGACGTATATAACATTTTTCTATCTGTATTCCTTTTACTTTTTTACATTTATAACTGGCTTTGTAATTCTATGGTGAATATAAAGAAAATTTTAAACAATTGTTTATCTTTCCTAAAATTATGAAATCGGAAATACTTTCTTAAGTTTGAAATGACTTACTTATTGAAATGAATATTTTATTATTCGATTACGGAATCTTGATTTTGAAATAACATGTGACGTGTATAGAATCTATGCATTAAGCGTGTATAGAATCTATGCATTTTCACATTTTTGATAGTGCTCGAAAATTAGTTAAGTCATTCAAAATGAGTAGGAAAATCTAGTAGAAGAGATATAAAATAATTATATTTTTCTTCTCGAACAAAAATTAAAAACTTATTTCAGTAGATATCAAAATATGTCTTTTGAATTTAAGAGCATTCTCATTTTTTTATGGTAAGTTTTAGACTCGTTGCAAGAGTCGAATTTTTTTTTAATACAATCGGAATAATTTTATGAATTCAATTTCCATCGTTTTTGTAATAAATACTTAAATGCGGTATATCTTTTCTGTAAGATAGCTATTATTTTGCGTCTACTTTTTTTCTATATCTTTGAATTCTATTGGAATCTAAAACGAGTTACCATTAGAATTATTTATTTTAAATTATTTTAGTAACACATTGCAATTTGTAAAAATTCTTAGCGCTTGTTTTATGTAATTGCATACCGAATAATAAACAAGAATTTTATGCAATCTAGAAAAAAAAATATGCTAAAATGCATGAAAGGGAAGATTTTTTTTACATCCATAAATCGTCTAAAATTTGAAGACATTTTCACTTTTATTAGTATAACTGATATAATGTAGACAATAAAATTTATATATTTTTTTTTCAGTTTAGTCTTTTTAACAATGGAGACAAAATCACGAGGTTAAAGTTTTAAGGAACTTTAAATTAGGCTTATTGAAATTAAAGGATATTTCCTGGAGTTTTCAATACAATTACGATCAGCGTCATCAATAAAGAAGCAATGTATCTCTTTAAAAATTAAAATGTGCATTTGAATTTTTAAACATAAATTTAATAGTATCTGACAATGTTGAAATATTTTTTGCTTTTTCAAGAAGTAACTTTTTATACTAATAGCCGCCTTTGGTGACCAGACGGTCCGCCAATCTTAATACTTGCTAAAATTTTCAATTAAATATTTTGTTTAACTTGTCTTTTAATAGCTACTTCATCAAAATATTTTTAAGCTTCAAATTTTGATAGTCATATAATTCAAGCATTCTATTATAAAGGCCTTAAGCCATTATGTACTATGTATCTCTCTTATTTTCTGTCAGCTCCTACAAAATTTCAACTTTAAAATAAAGTTGAAGTGATTAAACTGAAAATAATATAATTTTTTTATTTGAATAAAACCCCGAATTTTTTTTAAATATGAGTTCTGAAACCAGAATCATTCAGCATTTAAACTTTATGTGTACTACAGGATAATTTTTATAATTTTTGTAGTATCTTAAGAATTATTCCAAAAAAATTTCACAGATTCGATATAAAATTCAGTTTTTGTCCTACTTTCAAACGGATTTAGATGGCGTTGATAATAATATTTTATTTTTTTATCTATAAATATTCAAAAATTTATGGAATTTAAATTTCATTTATTCTTTCTGTCTTAAGGAATCATATTCTACCAAATATTCTTGACACTTCAATTTTTAAATAAATGAATGAATGTTTTTATCTTTTACTATCAAATCTGATCTTTTTATGAAATTTTGAAAAGGATAGTTTAGAACAATTAGCATTTTCATAATTTTAAGCCAAACAGTCTTGAGAAACCCTGTGCAGAGAGTGTAATTTTTGAGACGGTCAATGATGTGGTTTAAAATCGCCAGCTTTTAATGAATAGTGATATTCAAATTTTCATTAATCGATCAATTTTAGTCACTGATTTAGTTGATTGGAGTGCAACTCTTTTTTGTTAAAATTATTAGTGTCTCAACAATATTTTATTAAATATGATTCATAGAGCAGAGAATTTATATGAAAGCTAAACATTCATAACTTATTAGAGCATTTATTGACTCAAGTTACATAAAATAAAATCATTTGCTTCATTTAGACCATTTTAAAGTACGTATTTCTATAGCTAAATGTTTATAAATTAGCCGTTGGGCCCTGAATCGAAAGGATATATATTATACCATGTTTGTCTTAAATAAAACTGAATTATTGAATTAATAATTTAGATATAAAAGATAATAGAAAACTTTGTCTTGCATTTATTTTGTTGAAAATTTTGTATTTCTTATTTATTTTATTTCATACATACACGTGCTGAAAATTGCACTTTTCTTGATTTAATTTCAAGTAACAGTTAATTTATTTTTTTAATTTGAACTTCGTCAGCGTGATGGCAACTCATTGATAGAAGCTAATTGTTTCCCATGAACACTCGTGGAGTTTATTTTTTTTCTTTCACTTTTTAAAAAAAATTTTAAAATTTTGTGCGAAATAAATTGTTGAAAAATAAGGTTAAAATATTTTTCAAAATTCATCAAAAAGTAGAAACTTCATTTAAAGTTGCAATTAAAAGCATTGATGTCATTAAAAAAATAATGTTTTGAACTTTGATGTGGTGTGAAAATAATGTTTGTGCGATAATATTTTTAGAAGTTATCGCAGAGAAACGTCAGAATTTCGGTTAATTTTTAATTAATTAAAACTCAAATTTAAAATTTTAAAAAAAAATGGCTCCGAGGTGAACATTTCCAACCTCCAAGGTATGCACATACCAAATTGTGTAGCTGTAAGTCAATTGGTTTGGCCTATAGAATGCCAACACGCACACACACACGCAATAAACTTTATTATATGGACATAGATGAAGATACATTTAAAGTGTACTTTTATGTCTTCAAGTATAATGAAAGGTTGGTTCAATTCTCTCACAAATATTTATATGTCTGTAATTATTTTCACTTTCCTGTCACATATTATTTTAATTATTTAACAGTGTGCGATCATTTCTTTGACTCACAAATGGTATAATGATTTTCTTAATTTTTCTAACAATTGAAATTTATCACCTTCTTCATATAATTCTCTTATTTAAGTAGCTGTGACAAATTCAAAGATGACAGTAGTAGGTGTGCCATCACAGAATATAATTTCAATCACAGTACAAATCATTCTATAACTGATTGCGACTATTAATAAGCTATTTATAAGAATATATTCTCATTATATAAAGGTTATAAATTAAAAAAAAATAGTCATTAGAATTTTTATAAGCTGAAAAACACATGATAACTAATTCTTTTTCAGAATGATGCTTATAATACTGTTAATTTCAATTTAAAGACTATCTATTATGTGTATTTAAATTCCTGTTAATCATAATATAGCTAATAGGTCTATACAGGTTTTTAAAAATTAATTAATATTTAAAACCAAAAGGAAATTCTCAGTGAATATTTTTCAAGAAAGCTTTTATTAAAAGAAATAGATATATTACCAATAATTGTAAGTATTTCAATTTGTTATTTTAAACTTCTACATTTATTTAGGCCGTTTTAACTTTTGAATTATTTCTTAATATGTTGTAAAAAATGAATCATTGAACCAGTTTGATGAGAAAAAAATTTATTTGCATCTGAAATATAATAATCTTGCCTCAGTATTTAAAAAGCAACAACTTAGTGACATATATCTGACTGAAATCTGAAAGACAGATGCAAGATAAAATGAAATCGCTCATACCGGACAGAGAAAAACATTTTCATGTTTAACATTAAAAGTCATAACACAAAAATATTCTTGAAAATAAGCGTCTTTTTCTAAGTTTATATCATTTTATTAAACATAAAGCCAAGCTACATTTTTTCTCAGATCTCCCGTTTCCTACACCTACAGCAAAGTTGAACCATACACATTATGTGAAAATCCGCAAAAAATCATAATAATCTGAGCAACAAGAAAGCAGACATTAAAAAAATCCACCATGATAGCATCATGCGAAGAAAGTCCTAATGATTTGTCGCTTTTGTTAATTACGGTCACAGCGTTTCGAGAAAAAAATTAAGCGCTGTTCATCCCTGTCTTTTACAATGGGCCCCGCAATAATTAACACAGAATGCGATTTTTGCTTTTTTGCCCGGCCGCTGAAGGATTTGGTCAAACCCACAGGGAATGCTCAAGATCCCGCAGCGGTGATTAAATACTTAGGAGGAAGGCTACCTACGTGCCGTGGTTATTAAAAGACTCGCGATGAATGTTTTATGGTCTCTTTAAGACTTTTCTGAGTGCTTGTTTCTTTTTAAAAAAATGGATATTGCGTCTCTAGGAGGAGAATATGAAGATCCTTTAATTACATGTCAACTTTATTCGCTCTGGACTTTGAGTTTCATAATAAACATGAAGCAGTCGATAAACTTTTTATAGAACTAATGTTTCTGATAACAATTAAAAACAATCCATCATTTTTAGTGATGATGAATATGTTTATGAAGATATAGGAAAATGGACTTTTAGATATGTTACAAATTTGTATATTTGTAGAATTCTTTTGTATTATATATTTTTATGTTGAATTTTTCATTTGATTCGATCAATCAGTCTCATTTAACGCTTTTCTCACTTAAATTTGAATATTTATACTAAGATAATTCATTTGTATCGACTTTAATGCTTTATTTTTAAAAATCGTAGACATTTGAACCATGCATAATTTTATATAAGAGACAGGTGGAAACACATGTAGTTCCAACTGTATCTAACTGTATTTTTTTCTATTGGAAAAATAATTCTGATATAAACACTGCATTTTTTATTGATCACATAGTAATTTAAAATTAACTATAAATTGACCTTACCTTAAAAGAAATATTTTAAAATTTTTCTACAATGTTTACGTCAATTTTCTATTTCAAAGGATTAAAATATCTTGGAAGTGAAATGAGCTGTAACGTTTCATTTAAAAGCTGTGAAAACTAATAAAAAAACTATTAAAACTTTTAAAAACTATGAAAACTATTTTCTTCATAATGTTTTTCGATTTTCAATAAAAATATTGTTTCCAACTTATCCCTGTTTATTATCTAATACTTACAGTAATAAAATAATGTAATAAAATACCCTCCTGTCGGCGGCGTTCAGATCGCTATACTTACCGATAGCGGCACGTCTGAATAACAGGTTTATTCTTAAAAGTGTCAGGATTTTGACAAAGGGATTGCTTTCCCCCTTTGCGGTCATTTCAGCGCTGCTGGATCTAAGTCGTTAGCTTACCACATCGTGAGTGACAGTTATTGCTTATCACTATCGCTGCCTTTCGATTTTTAAGAGAATTTTTCTTTTAGTGGTTAAGAAGAGAGCTACAATAACATAGATTAAAAATGCAAAAATTGTGATTTTTTTGCTTGTTTTTTTTGTTGAGGTTTTTCGATTATTTCATAAAACACCGCATAAAATTTACGTTAAGAATAAATTATTGTTATGTTTAATTTGATAAGTATCTAATTTTTATAAATTGAAAGCTATTATTTTTTTTTTCATTGTAATATATTTCTCAAAATTTTTAATCCCCTCTTACTGTGAAATTATTTCTCGAAATTACGTACAATCGATTTAATTCTTGAAAAAAAATCCTTTCAGGACATTGCCACTGTATTTTAATATTTTAAAATGAGCGTTTAAAACATTAATTTCAATAAGTAACATCAAAAAAAATTAAATATAAATTTGCTTCTTCAGTATTTAGAAAATGATTGTATAATTATGGAATTTCATACCATATTTCAATTTCCGAGATATCGGTTTTTGGTGTTTATCTGCATGATTAAAATTTTGAAATTAAATATATTTTAAAATAATTACAATATTCAGTAATGCTGAAATAACTGGATTATGCAGCTGATGCACCTTATGACTGCAACACGTAAAAGTAATTGTCAAAATATTTCTTTGTAATATCCATGATACAAATTTGGACTGGAAAAATGACTTAAATAATACAGGTTAATTAGACAATTTGCAACTGGAATTTTTCGAATGCTTCTAAAGAAAGCTCCCACAGAATATTAAGAACCATTTTAAAATAAATTACAATTCAAAAAGAAAATTTCAACTTTAAGTTATTTGGGTTAGAATCAAAGACCTCACTATTTTGCAATCGGATAACGACATACCGTGGGATAAACGAATCATTAAAAAAAATTCTGAATTTAAAAGCTTTGCAGATGCAATTGCATTGATCTTTTTTTATTCATTTCTACCTAGCTGCTTTTGGCGACCAACACATGTGTCGAGGTGGCTGGTCAATATAAGATTTTTAATTAAATAGTTTCTTAAGCAAAACATCTTAGAATTTTAAATTTTGATAGTCATATAACTCCTACTGTTTCAGACGCCATGCACCATTCTATACTACATAATTTTTGAATTTTCTATCAGCTACACGACAGTAAATCCTTAATTTAAAACGGGAGCGAATAAACTTCAATTAATGCAAAACCTGTTTTGTTGAAACCAATCAGGCTTATTAAATTTCTAAATTCGGGGAATAGAATCATTCAGCAATAAAGTTTTATGTATACTACTGAATATTTCTTTTTAATTTTTGAAATGTTTCAGATGATCTATCATATATCTTATTCAGTGAAAATTTCTCTGATTAAACTACAATTCAGATTATTATAATAATAATGTAATTTTCAAGTTATAAAAACAATCATACATATTGTTATATTTTTAATTATATTACAAGATAGAGCAGATATTTTAAAAATGAATGCAAAGTTGAAAATTTTTTTCGATGCTCAGTTGTAAAATTAAGCTTTAGTTCAATTACAAAAAAATTCTAAAAGTATATTAAAAGCACGCTTTAACAGAAATTTACTAATTATGGAAATATAAGCCATGTCCTCGTAACTTCATCTTGAACAATAGAAAAAAAAAGTGTAGCAATAATGCAAACGGCTTGAATTATTTTGTAACAGTGAAATTTGCTGTTGTTAAAAAGGCTTATTATATGCTCTTGAAATTATTGCAAATAAATAAAAAAAATAAAGTTCAAAACAAATGATTCATTGAAAAAGTAATCTTTTGAATTTTAAGATGATAAAAAAAAAACCTTTTTATACTGTAATAATTGTAATAAAAAAAACTCATCAAAATCTCATTTAATTTTTAATTAATAATTTTTTTAAATGTTTCAGTAGTAGAAAAACAATAATTTCTACAATGCACAGTTTCTTTTTCTTAGATGTATATTCCACTGAGATAAATATGTAAGCTCTAACAGAGGGCCAAAACGCACAAACATTTGTCTCTGTTAATAATAAAGATGGATGAGCGTGTGCACCATTATTTGTATGTTTGTTTTGCTGATCTTCACAGTTTGAAATAGAATTACCAAAATCAGCACCTACATACGTT
>JAPMOR010051253.1:0-21736 GCA_026543865.1 Argiope aurantia
GCAGAGCCCGTTTAATTCACTTTTCATTGAATTCACTTTTCCGTAAGAAATAATGCTGACTTCATCTCGCCTTTGAAAGAACAATATTTTAAATCTATACTTATAATAAAGCTCAGTGTATGTGCTCAGTGCTCTACAGGCTAGACTGTCCGTCTTGCAGCTGCTACCAAATTTGGCACATGTACCCCTTTGAGGTCGGTAATGTGCACCATCGAGTGATTTTTTAAAATCTTTAATTAGAATTATAATTAATTAAAAATAAGACGGAAATTAGACGAAAGACGACGATAACCTCCGAAATTATGTCAGCACAAAATTGATTCAATTACATCAAATTGAAGTTCAAAAAATAATCTCAATTTACTAATGTTTTAACGGAACAAATTAAATTTCTATTTATAATAAATTTTTAAAAAATAATTTAATCCTATTTTTTAACAATTTATTTCGCGCAAAATAAAAATAGAATTTATGCTACACCAGCACGTTGCACATCAATGGAAATTTTTTTTTTATCAACGTGTTGCCATCATAGTGACAAAAGTTCAAATTAAAAAATAAGTTAACTGTCATTGCAAATTAAACATATAAAAGTAATTTTCAGTCCGTGTCTGTATGAAATGAAATAAGCATGAAGCATGATATTTCTTAAAAGCAAGTGCATGGAAACGTTTTCTATTTTTTTTTTACAATACGTATATTATTAATTTGATTAAACAACTTCAAATAAGGCAAATATGGTTTATTATGTACAAGATATATATTCTAATAAGAGTAGAACTGCTAAATAAGACATACACCTGATAACAAAATGATCTAAATAAAAATAATTATATTTTATATAAATTGGTTCAAGAAGTGCCGATGAATTACGCCTTTTAAATTTTTACATATATCCTCTGCCCTATGAACCATATTTAACAAAATATTCTTAAGGCGCAAATAAAAAAAAACTTGCACTTCAATCAACTAAATCAATTACTACAGCTGACCGATTTATGAAAATTTCAATATCATTATACTTTAAAAACGGGTGATTTTCGATCACTTCATCAATTGCCTCAAAGAAGCCAATCATTTCCCAGAGTTTCTCAAGAGTGATTAGCCTAGATTATGAAAATGTTGATTATTCTAATATTTTAATATTCATAACTTAAGAAATCGGTCAGATTTGAACGCAGAAGATAGAAGAGTTTATTTAAAAGTTAGAGTGTCAATATTTTGCTCTATATGATTCTCTAGGAGAAAAAGGAATGTCTGAAATTTAAAATTCATAATTTTTTGAAGTGTATTTATAAATAAAAAAAATAAAATAATTATTACTGACAACATTTATATCCTTATAAAAATAAAAATAAAGACTGAATGTTTCGTTGAATCAGTGAAATTTTGTGTAATAATTCTTTGAGATATAAATTATGAAAATTATTCTGCAGTGCACATAAGACTTCAATACTAAACGATTCTACTTTTCGTTCTCATAATTTCTTTTTAAATAAGACGTGCTGGGATTCATTAAAAATTCATTAAATTTTTATATTAATTGCAGTTTTATTATTTCCACTTTAATTTAAAATTGAATTTTACAGATGCTAATAGAAAATTAGAGAGAGATGCGTAATACAATGAACAGAACGGATTAAGGCCTAGATAATATTATAAGTAAATCACATGAATATCAAAATTTGAAGCTTAAGAATATTTTGCAGAACTATATATTATGGAAACAAGTTACATAAAATATTTACCGCTGACTGCCAAATGTGGCTAGTACTACGTCAAGAAGAAACCAAGCTTAAAATATTTTAATGTATTTGGTTTAAAATGCTTTCAGCGTATTTTACACCATATCGGAAAAACTTTATTATATTTAATACAAATGAAATCTATTCTTAAATCGGTCGTTCCTCCTTTTGAAATGAACTATAAGAGATTCGAGCAATTTATATAAAAAAAAACTTTTGATAAGTTTATTCTCAAAAATTTGAAGATACCTTTCTGAAATGCATAAAGAACGTAATACTTACTTGAAACTTTGGGTATCTTAAAAATTAAATCATGACAAAAAAAAAAAAAAAACATTAGGGACTTCCATATGAACATCACTTACCTTCAAAATGGAAAACTTCAGCGTATTTGTTGAATTTCTATGTTCAAGTATAAAGGAAATTGAAATGCACATATAGTAAAAAGGAAATTTGAAATATACATGCACAAATGCGAATTTTTAACGTAGTTACCGAACTGCACATGTGTAAGCATAAGGAATTCTTCCTCTAATCAATGTTCACAATCCTACTTGTGTGGCTCCAACGTTCTTCTCATTTCATTGGAGGGACTCCCTCGAGGCGACATTCTTCGGAAAGGGACAAGACGATCGCGCATTGTTGGCCAGGCAAGGATTCCTCTTTCTGCTACACTATTTACCGGGTGGGAAGGGATGAAAATTTGATATTGCCCGTAGACAGAAAAAAATATATGAAGTATCTTTAATATTTAGCATACTTGCTATTTTTCGTGAGACAAACAGCTTGCTATAGTGATCGACATTTAAATAAAAAAGGCGCTGAACACCCATTAGCAACGTATCCAAATTGATGGCAAGGTAAAGAAGCATATTCAAAGCGAGGCACATTCAACTCCGTTCCGACGGCCAGTGCGCATCTTCAGACAGAAAATTTGCCCTCTTTCCCCTGTCTTATGGTTTTCCCGACTCCTTTGATATATGTTCATTTTACCGACAATTAGCGGGATGCTCCCGACCGACGTCCACAAGCGAGGGTAATCCTACAATGAGTCATTTGGTAGATTTACGACCACATATGTAAATGCATCGGGCCGTCGGAATGGCTCTAAATGTTCGCGTAGACATCATACAACGTTTCGTCACATCCCCCCTCCGTATGTTAGCATTAGGGAATAGAAAGAGGGAGGAGGCATTTGGTTTCATTCGCCTCTGTGGAATTAAAAACTTCATGGAAGTCGATGCCTTTAACCACTTGCGGAGAGAAGAAATTAACAAATACGCGTACCAAAAGTCTCCACTGTAACTCGCAAAGTATCCGATACATTTATAGAACTCGGAAAAAAAAATATTTTCTGAATGAATAAATTTTAGACCCAAGACTGTGCTCCGGCAAACACTCTCAGTCGAAGGGTGGCGAGCATGATTTTGACTTCTGAGAAAATTAATTGCCTGCTGACGTGTGCAGCATTTGTTAACGAATTTTTGATAAAAAATCTTGACGTGCATGGTGTAGCTGTACAACGCAAGTGGTTAAATAGTTAAAAAAAATATTTTTATTTATTCATTCCTTCAGTTTTGTCATAAAAGACTTCCATGAAGATTAGCCGCGCTGCTAATGGGTCTATGTTTGAAATTATACTTATCCGGGGGGGGGGGGACTGATAGAAGTTCAAGAGCTCTATTGCTCAAGGCAATATCGGTAAAGCTACCGAGTTTAAATATACTAACTTATTGCTATTATTTTGTCTAAGGTTTTGTCAATGCCTTTATTAAGCCGCAAAATATCATTTCTCGCACCTGTTCCGCTGTATCCCTGTCTATCTAAAAATGGTTTTGACCACAAATTATCGAAATCAACTGTAACTAGAATCCGACGAATTCAATGACGGTTATCAGTTTATTGAAAATTGCATTTTTCAGTATAAAGGGGTATATCAAAATTTTCGAAACTCCAGAAGTATTGAACAAACGATATAAGAAATATTATCGAAAGGTCATTTCTTTCAGTTGTCGCTCCCACTTCCAAATGATTCGAATAAAATAGCAGTCATGCCGATGTCAAGAGGGAAGGCGACAAGAAAAGATTCTATACATTCAGTACATGGTGTTTGATGTTCTATAAACACTAACTGTTTTGAAATGTACCCGGACATCTTCTGAAAGGTGGGTAGTAATAATTGAATTTTACTGATATTATTATGATCTCAAGACAATAAACAAAGAAACCAGGGGAAGATTTTTCTTTCGTGAACCAAATTTTGTGAAAAACGCTTTTTCCCCCACGAAGTTTTCATATTATTTTCATAGTCAGAAGAATAATTCTCAAAAAATATGAAAAATAATTAATTTCAGCAAAAGAAATGCTGCATCATGTTAATAAAGAAAGAAGGAAATCTCTTCAGAATTTTTTTCACATTTCCAACGTTTACCGTACTTTCTTTGCTTTACAAAAAGGAGATACTAGCATTTCCTTTGTAACATTAGAAACCTTTATTTGATCCTTAAACTTTTTTCTTTTGTGGCTAAAGTAGCATTTCCGGTTGCCTTTCAAACGAGTTTGTTTCTGGACACAGGAATTTGAAAACCCAATGCTAATTATGAAGCTTTTTTGCATTATATACAGTGGTGGCCAAAAGTGTGGACATTTTTTGAAAGTTTCATGTTTTTCAACTTTGCGTGCTTGTAGAATATATTAATTTTCACTTAAATACAAATGTTTAGATATCAAATTGAAGTTAATTCAATGTAAAATTTAATAACAAAAACAGTATTACAATATCTGTATTGCAAAAAAAAGTTACGCTCATTTTAGTAGAACAAACAAACACAAATCGTTTTGAATAATGACGTGTTTTATAATAAAAGCGTACTAGCCAATCACAAACACTGTTCTGAGAACCCATCAAATGTCTATAACTATAATTTAGGTTATTTGGATAGTAAAAAAATGATTGTTGTGGAAATATTTTGCGGAATGATGCATACTAGTACAATTATAGAGTATTGCTGTTTTTGAATATTTTAAGTCCTTTTTTTTAATTAAACTAATTTTAAACACAGCACAAACAAGAAGAACTGATTGGACATCTACAAAAAGAAGCTGAATTGTCATATTGAGAGAAAATGTCCTCTCTTATGCTGAAATTGCAAGACAAGTTGGTGGTTCAGTGACTTGTTCTGGTGTACGAAAGTTCTGTTTACGTTATGAAAAAGCGAAATCAGTGGAAAATAAGGCCAAATCAGGCAGAAAAAAAATGCACAACTGCTACTACCGATAGAAAAATTAAACGGCTATGCCTTCAAGATAGAAAAATTTCATCAGATGCCACTAGATGTGAAATGAATGCAGCGGGTATTGCAGTAAGTTCAAGAACAAAATGAAGAAGGTTATCAGGATTTGGACTACAAGCTAGTATTCCAAGAAAAAACCCATATTTAAATCAAAAGCAACTCGAAAAACGAGTTAAGTGGGCAAAAGAACACATTAAATGGTAGGAAAATCAATGGAAGCAAGTAATCTGGAGCAATGAGACTAAATATCGCTCTTTGGTAGTGATGGTAGAAAATACGTGAGACGTAGAGTAGGTGAAGCGCTTTATCCTGATTGCATTGAAGCAACTATAAAAACAACAACAAATGCCATGATTTGGGCATGTATGTCTGCAGATGGTGTGGGCCGAATTCAAGTGACTGATGGCATCCTGAATAGCAAAAAATACATCGAAATTGTCCTGGAACCAAAAATTGATACTTTCCATCAGGGATTTCTTTCCCGACAAAGCATTATTTATTTTTCAGCAGGATTCAGCTCCATGCCAGACAGCAAAAGTATGCAAAGCGTGGTTTCAAAATAAAGGCATAGATGTATACCATGACTAGGAAACAGCCCTGATCTCAATCCAATTGAAAATTTGTGGCGACGTTTGAAAATTCTTGTACGAAAAAAACGTCCATCCAATAAAAGACAACTTATTGAATCTATAATTGATTCTTGGCATCATGTGATTACGAAAGATGAACTCCAAACACTCGTTCACTCGATGAAAAGACGCTGTGAAACTGTCTTAAAAAATAAGGGTTATCCTACTAAGTACTGATTGTGTAAGTATCACTTTAAAAAAATGCAAATCTAAGATAGATCTTACTAAAATGAGTGTAACTTTTTTTGTAATACAGATATTCTAATACTGTTTTTGTTATTAAATTTTACATTAAATTACCTTCAATTTATAAACATTCAATATATAAACATTTGTATTTAAGTAAAAATTAATATATTCTACAAGCACGCAAAGTTGAAAAACATGAAACTTTCAAAAAATGTCCACACTTTTGGCCACCACTGTAGATATATTTACATTTTAATTTTGAAATCGGACAGAATTTCATCTCTTTCTACTAGTAAAAGTGCCTGACATATAACAATTAAACCAACCAAATAAATTTTCGTATATATCTAGAAATGAAATGAAATACTGCTTTCATTCGGGTTTCAGAGGTGAAACTAGAGATTATTCGGCAACATTCAGATAGATGAGGCAGAAAATTATAATTATTCAATCCGCCATACAATTTGAATTTTGAACATATCACCAGAAAAATGAACAAATTTTGGCGAGTTCCCATGCATGGTAACGGACTAGCTCTAATTCTTAAATATAGTTGCTTATTTCTAGAGTTTCAATTACATTAGCTCGAGTAGAAAGAGAATAACTAAGTTTTGTCGATTCCATATCAAATTGCCAAAAAAATATAAGAATCCAATCTCACATTTTCAGATTCGTTTGAATTCGAAAGATTTTATTAGATTGATAGGAATAGGAAATTCCATAGCAGAGCCTATTTCTTTCACATGGAAATGCGAAGTCAGTATCTTTTAAGAAGTAAAGGAATGAGACATGCAATTGCATATCAATTAGAAAAAGAGTTTCAAAAACAAATATTAGTAATATTTTGTTTTACTTCCACGAATAAAGAAATCGACTAAAATTGAATTTTTAAAAGTTCATATTTAATCAATAAATTGTTTAAAGCATTTAATTCCCCCCCAAAAGCACTCATTTTTGAAAAAAATGTAAACTTGACTGATATATTACAAAGTTATCAAGGAAAATTTAATTCTTTCGATATGAAAAAATTAATTCAATGCATTAGAAGAAAAAGCATCATTTATTATGGAATTGTTGAAATCTATTTTAATATGCTCTTTGAGTTCGGGAATATAAGAACGCCATTATGGAAATTTGAACACATAGGAAGACTAGTTTTTCTTGCAAATCTGTTGCCGATTTCTTCACAAATGTTGGACTTTGTTGAGTTGCACTCCTACTGCTTTCGGTATTTGATATTTTTGGTATTCTTGACGACATGAAATGACATATTCGATTTCAACTGATTATCTCATTCAGAGATCTACATATGCAAATCATTCATTACTTCCTGTAGCAAGAAATGTTTATTCCAAATGCTTCATAGTTTTTAGCAACTCAGTATAGTGACGCGTAGAAACAAAAGAAGCATATGGATTGCAAAATAAGAAATTCTGTAGCTTTTCTCAAACCTCCGTGAAAACGGATGCACTATCATGTATAAAAAATCGAAAAAAGGAACTCGACAAAGTGGTAAGTTGTGTTTTGATATATACATGCTCCAATTTAAAAAACATTGCTAAAAACTAAGAACTATGAATCTTGAGCTCAAAAGTGTTTACTTAGTCTCTATTCAACGAAATTTCATTCAGTAAAGTTTTAATTTATTAGTGCAATATTCCGAGCTTTACTCTCCCTTCCAACATTTTGACACTTTATTTTTCGAAGTTCCAATAAAATCAATCTAATAAGATGTCATAAAAATAGTAATGCCGAAAAAAAATAATAGCTATTGAAGATGGTAGAAGCTGTGTAATTTTCTCCACATTGATGGATACGTCACGATTGCCGAATGTCCAATAAGGCGTGGCATCTCAATGCGTGACGAAATTTTATAAAGGCATTAAGTGAGTGGACAGAAATGCAAACATTATATAATACAATATGAGGGAGGATTGCAATTTCAATAAAATGCTATAAACGCGTTTCAATCTTTTCAATTCTGCGATATACATTTTTTTATGAAAAGCATGTTTACATTTAAATAGATTATTCAAATAAACTATAAAAAATAAATAAATTTTAGTATTTTTTCTCGATTTTTTTTATTCTTCTATTTAATAAGTTTTCTTTACAAGAAATTTCTCTGTAAAATGACGAGACTACATCAAAACTGGACAGATAATGATTATATTGAAGTGAATCTGCATAAACGCCCTCCTATGTTTGGAAGTTAGCAACGCCGAATTTAGCTTTCGCCCCTTTTCTTGCCAAAGATCTAACCAGCTCTTATACTCCACCAAATGAATAATATTCTTTACAATATCTGAACTCATGAAGATAAATGAAGCTTATTTCAAAGAGTACCACCAAATGGAAAGCCTCAGAATCGTTCCTCTTCGCTTAGCTGAAAGTTTACATATAAGTAAATGTATAAAACGATTTTCTAAAACTTTTTTTTCAACCATTTCTTTGAGGAATTGACCATAACTCTCAGAAGCAGTAGCCTATCTATAAATGAAAAGTTAAATTTACTTAATATTTTCTCACAAGAATTTTATGAAACCATTTTTTAAAGATTGATAGTTTTAATATTTCCTTGAAATGTCTTTTTTCCCTTTTTAATAATCTAATGACTAAAAATTTACACCTTTTGAATTCTTTAAATTTGGGCCAAAAAGTACTCTAATCGGAGTTTGCGTTTAAGAAAATCCACACAACGGAAACTCTAAAAATAAGTGGCCTATTTTCGTCTGAATACGATATGATAAATAAAATGCAATTTTATCCCGAATAGAATAATAATGAATGACAATTAGAATAATAATAAGTCCATCATTCTTTTCGCCAAACAACAAGAGGAAATAATTGAAACTGCAAACTTTGTTTCGCTTTAAATATAAAAATAACAAGATGCTATAGAAATATTGCATATGAAGGTATAATTTGTAAAAACGTTAAATGAAGCTATTAAAAAAACTAGAAACAGATTTGATAAATGCGAGTTATTTTGCAAAAGGAAATTATTTGAAAAAAATTTGGATTCATGGATTCAGATTAGTTTACGATTTTATTATGCTCGTTTTTAGTCCACTGAAAAAATTTATAGCTTCAAAATGCATGCGAATCGTACTTAGAGAATAAGAAATTTCTCCCAAAATATTTTCCTTGGCCACATTTTGTGCAAATTTTTTTATTCTCCATAAATGAAAAAGGGGAAGAAGAAATAAAGAAAAAAAATGCTAACGGTAGAATTTCAAAACTGAAAAAGAATGCGCCTTACTCATATTCATGGAACTACCAAGTCCCGGCTTCAGAATTAGTTTTAACTAAATGTTCGAGTGCCATTTCATTTTCAGGTCAAGAGCAAACAATTTGTTAGCTTAGAAAATATTCATGTTACAAATGTAACGGTTGGATAAAATCCTGCAGGCCAAACTTATTTAGCTTCAAAGCAACCTGTCTTTCTGTTCTCGGCATTGAAATGAAAATGGGCAGTTCTTATCGAGCAGTGGAATTTTCTTAAATCTCATACCTATTAACATTCATTTTGGTTTTTGAGGAGAGGTTTCTATATTTCTATGATCAATAAAATAAAATAAAAAAATCAGTTTTATTTTTCTATCAAGTTTAATTATGGAAGAGATGATTACTTCTTTGTTAAAACTCAAAAGTTAGGTTTGCTGTGGCAAAGCGAATAAAACTGCAATGTTACATCGCATTGCGAGCCAAACAAAATACAACTGCGAAAGAATGCAGTCATTTATATACTAGGAATCTTCATTCATTTTGGAAAATCAATTTAGTAGCCTAAAAATATTCAAACTTTTTTCAAATCTTTAGAGCTCATATTAATCTTGAGGTAAACAAGATAATGGTGTGAAGTGTTGCTGGATGCGCGCGATCTGACAGATAATTACTAATTCTGTTACAGAGAAACAAACAAATTACTATTTCAATAGTTTCAGAATTAGAGCCCTTTATCAATAGAAAAAAAATATTTTTTAACCTGTATCTCTATAACGTAGGGATTATCTATAAAATAGATATCTATATTTCTAATTCAAGTAGTATGCAATCCTTTCAAAAATCCATAAAAGATATTTTCATAATTACAGCACGATTTAGACGAAATAAATAGGCAGCGTTTCAATCACAATCACCACATCAGACACTTTGATTATGAATTACTCTATATTAAATCACGCCGCACACATTTCTTCTTTCTTTTTGACTATCGCAAGTATATATTCAAACCGCTGCTTCCATACGTGTTGAATAATTTTAAATATATATATATATATTAAAAATACGACCACTTGAAACGCAAATCGCCGATGCGTTACTTTGCAAAAAAATTATTTATCCTTAAAACAAAAACTGCATTAAAACTTGCATACTTTATATATGATAAAAATACTTTTTAATGTACATGGTATATATGATTAATAATAGAAAAAAAATTCCTTAACGCATTTGTAGTCTTAATTGCAGATATGTATAAAGTGAAATTCACTCACTTATTCTAAAAGCAATAAGGAAGTTTTATTCCAAAGTTAGAGAAAAAGAACTTCATATTCAGAATTTTTTTTAATCTGACTTAAAAATATTCTCAATTTTACCTTATTATTGTTGTTATAAAATATTAAAATAAATCTTCACTCTGACCAGAACATATGCTTAGATATTTCAAATTCCTTTGTAAGAATTTCAGGCAGCTTTAAAGCGTATTATAAGAAACCAGGACAGTTTCCGAAACCTAATGGCAGCGTCAAAGCTGTCGTATACAACCCGTTCTTTATGTGAAAGAAATAATTTTAATTTCTCATTTCAAAATTATCGCTTTGTCAAAATGACTCTAGAATAATTAATAAATATTTGAGGGTACTCGGCATTTTCTTTCAGACTATCTCATTTCATCATTGGTCAATATGAAATTTGTTGAAAATAAAAAAAAATATATCAAAAAATTATTCGATTAGAAACAAACTGAAAATTTTACTTAAGAACAAATCAAAATTTCACTCCAACTAACGTAATGTGGAATCATCTGCCAATAGATCATGAAATTGTTTAAGATAGCTTATATAATAATTAATATTTATTACCAAGTTCTTTTTATAAGTATAAAAAAATGTCGTTCTCGCGAAACTGTTTACGTAATTATTCTAAACAAGCTTTAAATTGAAGGAAAAAAAAATCTGAAGCAGAAGCAATGAAAGCGGTCTCTATAAATGTACAAAAGACATCTGATAATAAAAGTGGATGAAATTACAACAGAACATTTCATTTTGTTAACCATATGAACGGGGAAATACAAACAGCGCAGTAAATAGATACAGAAAAATGCCGAATTTGCAACAGATGAGCTTTCAAATGAAAACCACACAAACAGTTCACTTTATCAAACTATTTGTATGGAATGGGACTCTAATCAATTCTTTGAGAAAAAAAACTCAGATTTAATTAAAAACATTGCGCAATTATCACAAATGCATTCTTCTCCCTTTTTTTTTTGTGACAGGCCAAAATTGATCTTCACTTCAGCCAAGTTTAAAATGGGATGAACAGAACTCATTGCTATAAAGAAGTGAAATTTTACACAACAAGCCAGTTTTGAAAGCTGATTTAGTTCGGATAAAGTTACTACTCTGTTGACAAAAAGAATGTGAAAAGTGCAAAAAAGGCGAAGAGCTTATAGATTAAAATTGTCTTTCCTTTACATTGCATTTAACACTGAAAAATATTGGATAGGACTTCTAAAAAATTTTCTTGTTATTCCATGAACCTTCGTCGATAGAGATCCTTTCATTCCGACAAGATTCAGTTTTATGATTTGACCAATCATGTAGTGAACTGTACTTGAAATGGCAAGGAATCAAAGAACTTGGGAGAATATTTATGATTTGAAAATGTTAATTCACAAGCATGAATTCATAGGATACCTGATACTTTTACATAAAAAAACTGTCAAGTAAATTACAAAATTAAAAGATGAGAAACATAGTTCAAATTTTAGAAAGGTTTCTGTCATTGTCACTACCTATCGATTTTAGATATTTTTCATTCGGAGACACAAGGTGTGGGTATCGTAGTACAAACAAAGTTACGATTACGGCATTTTAGAAAATATGATTCCAGCAAATGCGTCTTGTTTACAATTATGGGATGAAGAGCAGATACAAAAATTAAACTAATTTAGAAAAAGATGAGGTTGCTCAAGTAGTCAGTTCTGACATTTAAAAATACAGATTATCATTATGAAGTAAATAAGTATTTTAGAAAATTTAATAATAGTTTAGTGTTGCAAAATATTTCTTTATCCTTTTATTCTATTCTTTTTTTTACGAAATAATTCTTTATCCTTTTATTCTATTTTTTTTTACAAAGCAATTCTTTTTAATCTTTTAAAAAATTATAATAATAATTTTTACAATATCATATTCATAATAAAAGAAATCATTTTTAAATTCAATCATTTCATAATTTTTCTCAGAAATTCTATAAATTCCATTTCATTCAACTTCAAGTAACAAGCAATTGCATCTTTATCAATACAAAGTAGCTTTGAAAACTTTGTTTCTATTTTGTTCTTTAGGGTAAACTTTAATTTTTTTAAATGATATCAAATAAAAATAGCATAATATCTATTTCAAGTTTATCGTTATTCTCTTATTAATGAACTTTTAAATAAATACATTTTTTAAGTATTAATAAAGATTCCAAAAATTTTTTTAAAAGAAAAAAAATCGTCTGCCATTATACTCAAATCTAAGGGTGATGACATTTGAAAATTATTAATTTCTTCAAGATATACTGGTAGTACATATCATCTGATATGTACTATCACTATGTCTTGAAATAGGAAAAATTAAGTTTAAAATAGGAAAATTAAAAACACTATAAACATCATAAGAACGTATAATCATGAAATAATATAGGTAAATATAATTTGAGCCACAATTTTCACATGCAGCGCAAAAATATTGCCCAACTACAGCAATGTATTCGTAATTTTTTAACAAAGTTAGGAATGCGGGTTTTTTTTTTCCTTCTTTTTTTTCCTTTTAGCCATTATTTAGCTTGCGCAGACTAGAAATTAAGGAAACTTAATACTTATTATGTTGTATCTTCGAGCATTTTAAAAATTTTTATGGCAGGCAATTTTTTTTTCTTTAACCTGTTAACCGGGTGAGTAACTTATGTTCAATTCGTTTTGCATTGAAATATTTCGTCATACCCAGTTAACAGGTTAAGGAATTTATATATATAATAAAACATACACATACACTTTTTTTTTAATATAACACATCAACTATTCAATTTAAAAATCACAAAATTGATAAAGCATATCAAAATATTTGCGAAACATTTCATATCACTTAAAGGGAGTGGTTTGATTTTTTTTCATTTTTCTTTCTTTTCTTTTGTATTTTTTCAATTTTTTTTTTAAATATTTTTTTTATTTCCATTTTTTTTTTGATTTTTTCTTTTCTTTATTTTTTATTTATTCCTTCTTTTTTTATTTTATTTCCTTTCTTTTTTTCATTTTTTTATTTTCACTTTTTTTTTTATTTATTTTTTTCCTCCCATTATAGCAGACAAAACAATGACACTCTGAAGACAAAATTTTACACTTTAAAAATTTCTTTATATTACACTATACTTATAGTAAATTAAATCGCATAAAAACAATTAATACCTTAATTTAAAAGTCACAATGAAAATGCTTTAAACATTTCCACAAGCAAAAATAAAAAATCTTACTAGGACTGCATGGGTTTCAGCTTTTAATTTTTCATATGCATAAAATGAGAATTCTATGTACAATCGACACATTTTAAAATACCAAAAATATTTAAAATGAAATGTGAATTGAAGAATTTAAAGTATACAAATAATCAAGATTATAAAAGTTGATAGAAATAAAGCATTCTATTAATTACTTTTATACAGAATATTTCTTGATTGACAGATTGTACAATTTCGAAATGCTATCCGAGCATGTCCATAAGTTACTTTCAGAGCAGCTCGGCCCATGCATTCATATCACCGATTAAATTCAGGAATTCTTTTATTTATTAAGAATTCGAAAATATAATTACAGAACTGGGATACCAAAATGAAAAGCATTTCATTTAAACAAATTTTTAAACGTTTCAGTAAAAAAGTATCCTTAAATTAAAAGAAATAATTTTTATTTTTTATTTATTTATTTTTTTGAAGTCGGAAATTCGTATTCTTCCTACTTTAGAAGCGAATTACAAATTCATAATTTTTTTTATTCAAACACTTTATTATCATGTGAAAGTTTAAATAAAATTTCAGTATTTCTCTTGTTTCACAGAAGAAAAATCAATATTAACATTTGAAACCGCGCACAAAAATTACACGAGTTCGTTTTAAACTATACATATTTTTAAATGAATTTTTTTGCGCCAATGTATGTTACAGTATTCAAATGCAAATATTTACTACACATATGACTAAACCTGGAAAAGACGTTCCATTTTTAGGATGAACATTCTTGATTTTTTTCTTCCGCTTATTATTTTATAAAAGTTAATATGTTACTAGATGTTAGATACTATATTCTGACAATCCAATTATTAATACTACCATCTTTGAAAACTGCACCATCAAAGTCTGTACAAAGAGAATATGTATAATGAAAATCTTTATACATTCATATTATTCATTTCAGTATCTTCAAGACAATTTCCAATGTCAGTTGTTTGTCATAACAACAGGAACCTGAAGGTTATTGATGCGTTTAAATAACAGCTTCTCATTACATCGAATGAATGGATATCCATGTGAAAGTTTCGATAAAAGTTTATTTACAGTAGTTGTCAAAATGAACTGAGAAGTGGTTGATAAATAATTTGCAGACGAATATACTGAAAGAAAAAGTATTTGTTGTGTTGGCAACAAGAAATGTCAATAAAGGTTTTTTTTTTTTTTTTTTTTTTAATTTTGCTTCAAGAGCTTTGACGTGACAAATGTGACAAATATCTGTCTCTACTGTCCATTTCTTACGACATAAGTTCGGTTGCTACCACACTTCATTCTCTCATTCTACCCCCTTCTCCTTAGCCCACAGACACAAAGGGTGGGAGGAGGGGGTTCTCTAGTTAATACACTAAGTGCACCGGCAAAGATCAGTGGTCTAGCACAATCAATCTAGGCATGTGATTTATTTATGTCCAGTTAAATACATAAGGCAGGCACAATGACCTCATCTTGTCTTGTTCCCAACGACTATTAGAACTGCCTTTGCTATGCTCTCAAAGACAGCTAATGAAAGTCAGTGCTGAGCAGGTTACAGCTTGAAGAGACCATTTCGCTTCATTTCGTTCGGCAGCATTGATTTTGTTGGTTTACGAGAAGATCCGATTATTGAATGCAGATTGCTGGATAATACGGTCTTAAAGCAGAAAGCGTCTTTGGCACAATATCTCTTTGTATATAAGGTTGAAGAGGTTCTGTAAGGACAGCAGAGATTCGTTAAGGTGCAATTACATGGTACATAGGTAGATAGAAATCTTTATCCAAAGTCATCTCGTACTTTCCAGCAGCTTTTGCAACCACCGATAGTTCAGTTCAAGTCTCATATCGGACATTAAAGCTTCTTATGTGTCTCACACATTTTCCAAAAAAGGCTGCTATCTGACACAAGCTACGCCATTATCAGAAGGATACATGTGGTTTCAAAATCTCAATAGGTTAAGGCACTTTTTTTTCTTCTTCTTTCTTCTCCGTAGCTGGAACACGAATTTTGTTCCAAATGTATAAGGACATGTAGATAGCCGGCAACAAGTTCTTTACAGAGATAAATGTCTTTGGCATAGCATGTTTCTCTCTGTATTATGTCCAAAGAGGTCCTGTGAGAACAGGAGAGATTCTCCATGGCACACTTCCATAGATACATTGGTAGGCAGATCTCTTTATCCAAAGACTTCAGAGTATATGCGACTGCCGAGGCCTCAGTTCAGAAAGTCAAACAGACAGACCTATAGATCTTCTATATTCTGTAACTTTTCCGGGAAAGAGTGTTGCTTGATATTAGTAGCTACGCCGTCAGTAGAAAGATGCCCATTTGTTTTATAGAGCTTCACAGTTGGTTCATGGTTGTTTTTTTTTTTCGTCTCCTGAACACTAATTTTGGACATCATATTCGTCACTAAGGGGTTACGAAGGATATTTTCTAGTCCAGCACCTTATCGACCAGTTATTTCAATTCGATCAGCACATTAAGTAAATTTCGATGAATGATTCCAGTAAAATTTTCAAGTGACAGTGTACATAGAGTAATGTCTTTAGTTCCTGAGCAGCAGTCATTCAGTTTTCAAATAGTTCCAACACTATTTTAACACAGTGCATGACTACATCAGGAGTCACTGTCCTGTGTATTTTGTAAATTTTTCAAGCCATCAAATAATTTATGATGTTGCAGTTTTCGAAAAAAAGCAGTATTCATATTTTAAATGTATCCAATTTTAAAATTATTGGTGATATATTTTGACGAATGTTAATCTAATGAAAAGTTAATTTATTAATACACATATAATTTGCACTAAAAATTGTAAAAATTTTCATTCTGCATCATTTTTAAACTTAGTTTTTTTCATGTTTGTAATTGAAATTTAGAACTAACATTTCAAATACTCTTAAAATAAAATATATGTAGTATGCAAATGCGATACAAACGGATGCATGCAAATGAATGTAAAAAGAAAATAGTCTTTCAACACAATGCATATCGTTCAAATTTAAAACATGATTTTGTGCACAATACTTTTTTTTAAGTAACACTTTAAAAGTATTACAAACTGAATGCTAGCAGTCAATTTGAGCGTTTCTGAAATATTTTATGCAAATATTAAGCAAAGCTTTTGCTTTTTTAAATCGAGCTCTCTAGTTTTTTTTCTCTCGTTAATTTCGAGATCTATAGCTTTTTTTAAAAATTAATTTCGAACTCGCTAGTTTTTTTTTTTAATTTCAAACTTTTTTTTTAACTTCAAATCTTGTTTTATTTTGTAAACGCTAAAGCTTACCTTTCTATTTTAAAGAGCTTTTTTTTAAGTTTAAATTCTTCAAATATATAATGCTATTTTTATAATTTCATAGAAACACTCAATCAAATGGCACAAAAGTTATAAAAATATAATAAGAAAATTTAAAAGATACATTAGCGCAAAACATCAGATTCATTTAAAAAATTTTATATCTTATTTTGGTATCCCAGCCTTTTTAGGTAAATAATCACACTCGCATTATATTAATGAGTATTTTTATAAAATTTTGGAATCACAACATCAAAATTAAAAAATTTTGGGACATTTAAAATTTCTTAAAAAATTGTTTTGAGTTTCAAATAGTTTTATAAAATCTACTTTACTTTTTAATCTAGAATCTTAAATGATAAAGATGCAAAATAAATTATGCTTATTACACAAATATTTTATTATTGTTTATTAAAAAGTCTAATTTATAAAATGATAAAAATATAATTTTATTTTTTCCTATTTAATTTTAAACACAAAACTATCTTTAGAATTAACAAAATGAACCTTATTACCAGATTGGAAAATTTAAATGAACCTTTGCGAACTGATGCAAATGCGTAAATCTGAAGCAGTGGCCCACCATTTGCTTCACCTACGCCGCTGCAAAACTAAATGAGCAACCTAATTCAACATTTATTGCACAGAGCCAATCTTACTAATAATAGACAGTATAATTATGCCACACTCATGTTGCCACATGTTATACAGTCCTATTTTCCAGTACTTTGATAATACAGCCAAGTCGCTTTTGAAAATGAAGGAATACCTCCGTATGAGAATTCCGTTTCTATTACACTTGAATTACCAGTTCACAGACAACTACATCTTTTTAATAGACTTCATATATAAGAATAGGGAAGAGATGTATTTTAAAACAAATTTTTCAAAGTTTTATACAGGGAAAAGAAATTGGAATTTTTGAATTCAGCGATGTTATATCACTACATGATATATTGATATAATGATTAGCAATTTTAAAACTTGAAATTTGAAGGAAGATTTTAATGGCTGTAAACAAAAATGACAGATTTTAAAATCGCATTTAAAAAGTATTCTCGTAATATTTGTTTGTTAATATTAATGAAGACATTTTTCTCCGAAAACAAAGGAATTAAAAAAGCAACATCGCATTGAAGGAGTTTAAAAGAATAGATGTTCCCGGACAGGTCGAATATTAAGTGAATCTTCGTCCAGGGAAAAGCTCGGAATTTTCTTTAAAATATGGTTTAATTTAATTTAGAATTCAAATACAGTTCACTGCAAAATTGAAAATCTTTAGAAGATAATAATCAAAATTTTGTTCCAAGAAATTGAAAAATTAAAGTTTCAGTAATTCTTTAGCAACAAGTTCAGCAACAACAATTAAATTTATTCCTAATTATCACTTTCATGATTCGTCCAATTGTGAAAATAGGAATTCCTTTTGAATGAAGGGCTACATAAGGATTAGATTGAAAAACTCGAATCTTAATGTAAAAAACTTCATCTCAATTTCGATTTTGCCAGTGAATTAAAATTTTGATCTTTAACCATTTCCCCAACTAACAAACAAAGTATTCATCATTTAAGTACATTCTGAATTGTGATCAAACAAAGCATCAAGAATTAATAGAAAATACCCGCGTATTTTTGAAACAAGAGTACGTGCTAATGAAAGTCAATTGCAATCTTTTTTAATGCAGCAGATGCGATTTACAAAGTCATCAGATAAAGATTCGTCACAGCCCAATAATTCCAAAGAGAAGAATGCATCATTATCTGAAGACATCATTAATATTTCATAAAATGTTAAAGATCTTCTTTACAACTATGTAAAATAATTAGAACATCCTAAACGCATTGCAATAAACTTAAATTAATAGTTAAAAAATGCGAATTTTTTAAAATTCCTTTTTGGTGAAATGTAATCACTGCTGATTCCCTTTCTTATTGTTCTATTAATGACAAACATTCTTCCGAGATTTCATTGTTGGAAGTTGCAGAAAATGAGGCAGCTTCTCTTTAAAACCACACTGAAAGATGTCGACTTTGTTTAAAAGGAAGTCCTAACTAAAATTTACAGAAATAAAAGCCTTTTCTTTTAAAATACAAAAACAATGAAAAGAAATTCCAAAAATACCTTAAAAAATTAAGGCTTTTAAAATAACTAAAATCCATTGGCAGATGATTGAGGGTTCCAAATTCATGCCATTTTTCGGAACTTGGGAGGCATTTTATTGCATTTACAGATAAGACATGTGTTAAGTTTTCATTCAAATAAACTGCCCAATACAAAAACTGTGCAGTTTTCTTCAAATTCACCTCTCATCGAATGCTCCAGGTAAAAAAAACAAAAAATAATAAAAAAAAACTCAAGAATTCCGGGAAAGGAAAAATAAAAGTTAAGTATTGTAGTTATGATGGTCAATTGGACATTTATAGTATGTTCTGAATGAGAAGTATCCAAAAGGCGATACTTAAAAAATGAAGAAATAGTTGATCAAAGGAATTTGAAACAGTTTTCACCCTATCTTATCTTCACTGGATCAGAAGATGCTTCGTGCATTTGCGTTGAAGATTAAAAAAGTTGACGTTCTTTTCTCTTATCTCTGCACTAAATTTCAAATTTAGATCAAGAATATATTTTTTTTTGGGGGGGGGAGGGAATGAGCATCAAAATTTGTCACCAAAAGGCAATATTCTCACTTTACTTTTGTTGACGTACTTTTATTGAAAAAAATACGCCTATTATTAATTTTCGTTTTGTTCAAAAGATTTGAGTGTGTCAGCATTCTTGCATAGCTTTTGAATGAAAGATAAAATGCATTTGAATCTACAAATTCAAACATTCTTATCAAAACATAAGCAGCACTCTTTTCTTATGGATCACTTTTATTTAAATGAATACAGAGTTTAACAGTTTTTTTTTTTATAAATTTCGAATATTATTAAAGCTCTACATGAATATAAAATTAACTTAAACAGAAAATCCTGATCCGCTATTTTAGATTAATTTTCTTTTAATAAAAATTAAACTTTCATAGCTCTTCCATTATATTGTTAATTCTTGTAAATATTCATTATAAATACTTTTGTTTTAAATTTTACAAGCAAGTTTAGAAAAATATTTAACAAAGCTGTGCCTGACCTTGCATTTAAACTTTTTACTCTGATTTATAATGAAGGAAAATTTAGAAATAAAAATTGAGGTACATCGCTATATCTAGAAATATAAGCTAGAAGTCTTATTTAAGCGATTGTAATGCGCAGTTTATCATATACATAACAATAAATGTGTATAAAAATTTGAAAGCTCTATCTTTATGATAAAAAAAAACTTTAACAGATGTAAAATTAAAATACGAAAAAAAAAAAACTTAAATGGAGAGAAAAAATCCATTTCAGGTGTCATCTGTAAATACCTTACATTTATCATAAAGGAAGTCTAACTTTTGACATATTAAAAAGCACGTATTTAAATATGAATAGAAATATGTTAAAAAAATCGTCGTTATTTCAGAGTTTTTCTCCACCCCTTCCAGTATTGTATTTCTTTAAATATATAAGAGATGGTTTGAAGCTTCTATTTCGGCCAGTGGCAGAGGGAGGCAATTTTCATAATTATTTGGAAGCGCATAATGCAATTAAAAGGATCGCGCAATATTTCAATGGAATACATGAGTTTAAATTTGCAGAGTACCGAACAGTTTACAAAATTCCACATCAGAGAAATAAGAGGGAGTATCAATATTTTATACGAATTAAAACAGACGGATCTTTCAAAATTCGGGATTTTAAAATCGCTGGCATTCACACTTAATGCTACATAAGACAGGGCTTTATATATATATATATATTATATATAATCTGCATATTTTTGCATCTAAATTTTTATTGTTTCAATTATTGCCTTGTTATCCTCAGAAAACTGCTCGGGTAGAAAGCTATTTCAGCAAATAAACCCATAATCTTAATTTCCTAGTTTTTATTAAGTATCAAAGATATCAAAATAAATACGCTTTTGTAGAGTATTAAAATTTTCCAAAGAATCCCGTTGAATATACTTTGCGTAATAATTCACAAATGAAAAATCTATGATAACTCCACTAGATTGCACCCACGACGCATTTTAGATTAAAGTACAAGAAATGACAGCTGAATTCGAATCTCGTCCGTTTCGGATAAAATATTCCATAATTTCTAGTATGCTTATTATTTGTTCTGAACTCGCTGAGCGCAGTATTTAAGGAAAATCTATAAATTTTTAATTCTAACCCAAGTCAACATTTAATCGAGCTTTCATTTTAGTTTTAACAGCAACATTTATTCAGTAAATTTAAAATTAATTTCAAGAAAAAATTCCACTGCCCGAAAAAAAAAACCCATCAATGGCGTTAAAAAGCTTTTGATACCATACACATATTTTGTTATTGTCGAAATTCTTATGTAATGAAAGATATTAAGGTATTCATTTTGGGAAGATCTGGAAGAAGTCTTGACTTTCAAGATAAACCTTCAGTGTCACAAGGTTATTGCCTCACGTTTAACATGCCGTAATTTGCATAAAATATGAATTCCTCATCGGTTGAAATAAAATTCTTGCTGCTATGAGAAAAGTAAAAAGTTCCTTTTGAATTATTGGATTTTGATCCTTCCTCTTAATACACAATCTTACCTTGGCAAGAACAAATAACTAGCCGCCTTTGACGACCAACTTGTTTGCTCAGATTGACTTTTTAGCAATTAAATTTTTAAGAATACATTTTAAAAAATGTTATGTCGACAGACTGAAAAAAACAACAACTGAATTTTATCAGTCTATTCAATTTTTATGTGTAGCAATTTGGGATGTA
>JAPMOR010051264.1:7515-32872 GCA_026543865.1 Argiope aurantia
AAATGAGGTTTTAGTTTTCACTCGAACAGATGACTCTTGCCCAGGTACCCGAGGTACCCAGATCTTTGGGTACCTCGGGATTGGGACACCTGTACTAGCCTTGGGTTCACAACCTAATACATATCACGCAACATGGACAGAAATAACTTTCCCCTTCAAAATGAGGTTTAGTTTTCACTCGAACAGATGACTCTTGCCCAGGTACCCGAGGTACCCAGATCTTTGGGTACCTCGGGATTGGGACACCTGTACTAGCCTAAAAGAGAGGGTTTTAATAATAGTAGTCTCTTCTTTATCAGATATGATATATAACATACAGGATTGATGGTAAAAACATAGGAAAAATTAATTAAATTGCATAATATTTATAGACTTAATTACAGCAATTACTTTATTTTAAATGGAAAATAAACACAAACATGAATTTATAGCAACAATGCATACAAGTTTGAAGAATCAGTTATGTAGTTAATGAACTAACTTAAAATGCTATTTTAAATTGAAGGAACTTATCTATGGTTCCTAATATATGAACAATAATCAATATAAAGATTACAAAGATTTTAAGTCTGGGTATTAAAAGTTGAAAAAAATTTTCAAGTAAAAATATTCAATTTAGCCTGTTATAGAAATAATAAAATTTTATTCACACTTCGAAACCTATAATCGTGTCTTCAAATGTAGAGAAATGCAGTGAATCATGTTGAATTGTATATTATATAAATGAGTTACATCTTTGCTGATTCCTTAATGATTTATATTTTGAAATCAAAGTAAAAATATGCTGAAATGGTTTATCTGCTGTCTAAGTACAAATAAAACTACCATCCCATGATTATGCAATAGTTGAAAATAAGCAAAACAATATTTAAATCTTTGTATAAATATCATTTATATGCAATATCAATCAAATGCTGATAAATCTTTATAAATTCCTTATAATATAACTATTGAAATAAATAACTGGTTTGAATTCAGTAGCCAGCTTTGACAAGACAACTTTGAAAAAAAAAATACTTATAAAACATGATACCATTTCATTAAATTTCGGTTGAAAATACCAAAACGAACAAAATATCTTACATATCATTTTTCAAATATAACTCAGCACAATGAAAACTGAATGAAATATCACAAAAAGCCTCGCTTCGTTTACGCAATGTATTCTGAAGCAGTTTTTAAAACCTTTTAAGATACAAACGCTTTGCTACATTCAGAAACCGGCAAAAAATACGACCAAACCAGAGAAGGAAATGTTTAATGAAGACCTCGGTTGCCTTTGCGAAAAGATGATGGAGTGTTTGTTGTTAGAAAAAATGATGAAAAACCGGGTAGAGAAAATTGAAGTACTCTCTTGAGTGATCTTACTACATATCGTCTAGAGGTGGAAGTGTAATGAAAAATGATAGATGAAGCTATGAGCAGTACTCTTATTGTGATGCTACCCTAATAATGTATCTTATAAATAGTATAAAAAGAATAGAATAAAAATTCATGCGTTGCGACCTGGTTTTGAAGACGTAAACAACTAAATTGATTATGGTTATTCAAATAGAAGCTCATATAACTAGAAGAATTTTCAAATGCAGGCGAATCGTGATGTTATTCGAAATAAAATTATTCTTTCATATACAATTTTGAGATCAATAACTCATGTAAATTCAATTTCAATTTATTTTTTCTATATGTAGAAAAGTAAACTTGTATTTGAGAGTTTTTGCGTAGAGTTGGGCTAAAATCTAACAATGGTTTGAAGTAAATGAGATTTCTTTAGAACTTAGTTAAAACGAGAGATCAAATATGCTGAAATTGCATATTTTTGTGGATTTTCTCGTGAGAAAATAAGGTCTTTCAATTTCTTTAAAATTTTGCATTTGACATATATTGAATTATAAAGCAAATATTTAATACATTAGTTTCAATTTATAGCTCTATTATATTTAATTTAAAATATTCATTTAGGTTAAGTAAAACATTGATGATAATTCAACCTACTGAGCAAAATCATTCTTAATTCTGCAATATTTCGTATAGTACAACTTATAAAAAAAGAGAAGTACAAGTATACAGCTTAGGAATACTATTTCAATATGTTTGAGTTATTTGTGGGAAGTTAAAAATATTTAGTAATTTTCATAATAATTTTTTACTTTATATTACTCGGATTCTTTCTGTTCCGTTTCATTAATATTTGTTCGAAATTTTGTTGCCAGCAATCGAAATTTTGTTACAATATATAATCTACATAAAACAATCTAGAATATATCAAAATATTCTAGCAAAAGACATATTAGAAATGAATCTAGAAAATGTAGAAGATGTAGTCCTTCTATTAAAGTAAAAGCAACAGTCAACGTTCTACATTTTAGAAGCGCGCGAACGGCTTAGAATTTAAACTGGAAGCAAAATAATACTATCGTAATTTTTCTGAAGGAAAAAAGGTATTAATCATACAATTCCGATTTCTTTTGTTTTATATGTCTCATGAAGTTTCAATGCTTTACTCAATTTGTAGATGGATGCAATCGAAACATATCGTGTTAGAGAAAGGGATAAGAAATGATTCTTGTTCAACTGTTCTATCTACCCATGTCTATTCTGTCTTCTGTTTAAAAGAAATATCTATTTTAATTTGTATACCTAGGCGTGTTTATTCTCTTCTGCGTGATAAATTATTCTCCAAACTGTTCTATTTTATTAACTATAAGTGTAAGAAACAAATAATTAATGCGAATGGTGAAAAAATTAATTTAAACTTAATTTAAAATGATTATTTACAAATCAAATTTTCACAAAACATTCTTTTTTTTGAACTGATTAAAACTAATGACAATAATATCAATGGGATATTTCTTTTTTTAAATGGAAGGATGATTTTTAATTATATGATATAATTTCTGTTTGTTTTAAATATATGCTTACGGTTTTAAAATTATTTTATAATTGCTCTGAAGGACAAGATTTTCTCAGAATTTTGATGAAATTGCTTGCTTTGTTTTCGAGTTATTTGTTTTCATATACGCATAATAAGATTTATTTTGAAGGATTTAATTCCAAAAGTGACATTCTAACACGTACAATGCCAATGTAAAGATCATATATTGAAATTCACTCAGTTTGCCTTTTTTTGGTTATCATTTGGAAAACAAGCAGACAAATACATGGTCAGATAATCAACTTATTGATGGATTTAGTTCATAATTAAACAAAGGTTATAATTTGGGGGTAAACATTCTAATCATTTGACTTTTTGTAATTTTATCTGTAAATGTATCTCATTTAGAATCTATATAAACTCGTACTGTCATGGAAATTTGTGAGATTCATGGTTTTGATCTTCATAATTAGATCTAAATCTGTATTAAGATCATATCATCTGGAGCTTTGTGGTTTTGGCCTATTTCGTTCATATGTAAATAAATAAATTCATGCTTATATATTTGTTCCAAAATTTGGTGGAAGGTTTCACTTTGCTATGTCCATATTTCTTCTGTCTGTTCTGCTCCTTAGATTTTACAGTAATTATATTCCTACATATATCAGACATATAATCAGAATTTAAAATAATATTTCAGGCTGATGTAAGTAAGAAATATGATTTTCGTGAAAATTATAAATTCTTAGCCAAAGAAGTAAAAATTACAACTGATGAAGTTAGTTTAGGTTTTAAATAAAGTCTTATGCAAAATATTGGAATTTTCCTAATCACATGGGGACAATAATCTAATTAAAAAGGCTTGTTAAATGTAACATAATTTCACTGATTTTTCTATTCTAAAGAATTGTGAAAGTTTTTCTTAAAAATAGCTGAAAACCTGGAGCTTACTAGATCTTCATAACCTTTCAAAACTGTCTTTTACATTGATGAATGCTTTTTAAACCCGCCATGTCTTTTTTGTAACGTCACTCATGTCAGCAAAGTCCTAAGAGATTTAAAAAAAAAAGGATTTAACAACAAATGCGAGTTGAATCCTTCATGTCATTCGTAAAGGATTTCAAACTTGCAGCTGAGTTTAGAGATATATTTGCCGTCAATATAAAGCTTTTTTAAAGGTTTCTTTTAGACGGAATCTACAAGTGATAGTTCCACTGGGAACAGAAAATAGAATTCAAAGCAATCTCACGTGAATTCAATAGAATTTTAATGATGAGACTTGATTTTGTTGATTACTTGATTTTGTTTATTTTTAATTCCCTATTCTTGGGTCAATAATTTAGAATACAAAATAAACCAGAAATGATTGAAATGATGAGTGATAACCAATCTCATATATTATATATGTTTTTATTTAAATATTTTAATAATACAATTATTTCTTACATATATTTCAAATCGTATTCAAAAGCTAATTTCACAACAACAGAAAAGCAGAATCCTCATATTTTATTTAAGCTTATTTTATTTGAAATAATAGTACTACATAAAAATTAATAAATGGTTAATGAACTGAGTAGATGATGATTTATAACCTTTTCAAAGTATTTACTTAAGTCTCATAATCATTTTCGTTTACTTTTCAACTATCTTGAAAAATATTATAGAGAAATTAATAATGTTATGCATTTTAACTTTCTAGTGTACATAGTATAAAGAAAGTATAGTAACCTTCAAAAAATTCAAAACCGAGATTTTCATAAATCCCCATATCTCCACGTTCCTGAGTTCGAAAAACATATTTTCAGAAAATGTCTGTCGGTCTGTCTGTGACAAATATAACTCAAAAACGTTTTAACCAAGATGGTGGAAATTTGAACCTGCCACCAGATATACAGATATCTATCAAATTTTAAGTAATTAAATTAATCTGTTCTGAGAAAGTCCGTCGGTCCGGCCTTTCGAATATAAGTTGATATGATAGTTACAAAAAGAAGAGAGCTAACTAAATAAAATTCAGCACACAGATTTAACATCTACAGTGTATATATTTGTCAAATATTGATCTGAATTCAACCAGGGGTTTACTATCTGTCGGTCTGTACTTTTAGAAACATGTAAAAGCGATAATTCAAAAACGCATTGATTTAATTGTATCAAAGTTGATATGGAATTTTATGATTACAAGGGAAATTTTGTGTAAGATTTTTGGGGTAGTATTAACGCATGTTAGGTATTCATCGCCAAATAAATCGCCAAGGATGACTCGATAGATTCAGTAAAAATGCTAACTTCACGTCAAAAGTGCATTTCGTAACTATTGTTCGCCAATACCATGTAAGGCGTTCTCTACTGCAATAATTTTATTAAAAAGCAAGCGAAATTTGTTGGGCATTTCCCCCTGTTGTAAGAGTAATCTTAACACTAATAAAACAGTTTACTCTATTATTGTGAGAAGATGTATGAATTGAGGCACCTGCTATAGATAACTTATTTTGGCATGAAATGCTATAAGACTTCTATCAACGTATGATTTGGCTTGCAAATCAATTTCTCAAATATAAATAGATTCGATTTAATTAAATAAAATTAAATTCCAATTTCTGATTCCCTTTGTTTGCCCGGGGCTCAGATGACCAGGGAAACACTTCCGCTGATTTGATTACTGATAAATTTAACAAGATCAGTTTACATGGTAGAATGCTATGACATCAGATCCAGAGACGAAGAGCCAGTGGAATCCAATTCCAGACACTTCCATGAGGCCAATTTTCTCGTATAAAATAATTGTGTTTAAATATGAATATGTTAGGTGTAAAAAATTATCTTCATTACAAACAAAAAATGAATGAGCTTTGTTATGAAAAAAATAAATGTGGTGTCTTCGAATCTAAAAATATTGTTATTATTTCCTTGAGGTACTTATATACTTTATAATTTAGACCATTTTTACTTTATAATATATAATATTTTAGTCTTTCTTGATATTCTGTAATGAACTTCAGAAATATTTTTTAAACACCAAAGTGTATATTGTATAGAATAAATTTAGTAAAATAGAAGTCCAGTGAGCCGTTAGTAAAGTGACGTGATACAATAGATGAAAAATGAAACAGCTTATTTCCTTACTATATTTTATGTAGCGAAGTCTTCAGATCTGAAGACTGAAGTTTATTTCATTCAAGTTACACGTAACAATTAGCAATTGATGAACAAGATGCTTTAAAATTTCATTTTTTTCTTCTTTTTACACGCATAAATGAAATGTAAACTTCAGGGCGGGACTTTAATCAAATATTGCTTGTTCTAATGTTATACTATAAATCCCCCATCTTTCGAGTTCCTCCATAAAATATAGGAAACATTATAAGAAATATTAAGTATAAAAGTAACATAAACATAAATGTTAATTGTGTTTATGAATTTAGTGATTTAAATGTTCTATATTTAGTAAAATATAATGTCCTTCATTTTTTTACTAACTTCATTAATCAAAACTATTTTTTAACCTATAAATTTATCTTAAAAAATAAGCTTAATATTTCAAACAACTCTATTGTTATTCGAATAAAATACTTTAACAATATCAAGATTTGAAAGACAAAAACAATTGTAAGATGCTAAGAATTTTCGATAATAAATCCTATACTTTCGCAGCTCACATTATTACACGATCATTTTACTTTAAAATTCATCTAATTTAATTTCAAACCGAACGCTTCGAGTTTTTTCCTCCATGCTTCATAATTAAAAAAATGCGGAACTTCAATTATATTATTAATCGCATAACATAAAGAAATAAGCTATTCCTTAATTATGTTCCTAGAAATTTCATTAGTTTTCCACTTTAAGTGCATATAAAAAAAAAAGCTTCAAGGCATGTAATTGTTAGATAAGGCGTACATTTTTACCGAGAAATAATTTTTTCAAGCAACGAGGAGGGTTGACTTTTTAAAAAGTCAAATTAAATTATAAGGGTATTTCCTGTGTCTCTTTTATTTAAGCGCCGTTTTTTAATTTCATTGCATGGAAATCTGAGTGAAAAAATATATAAAAAGAATAAGAATATCTTAGTGATCAAATGAAGAATTTTTAATAAATTCTTATTAAATGTCACAGACGCAAGGTATTACTAGCGTTTAAGTTAAAGAAGTTTTTCGGTTTCACGCTCTAATTTAAATTTATTATTTTTTTATCCGTAAATTGTTACAAAAGGCAATCTGTTCTGTTATTTATATGGCTATATTTATACAAGAAAGATCTGATTTCAAGAATTTATTTGTAATGGGTGACAATAGACAGAAAAACGCAACGAATGGAAATTTCCTTATAAAGGAATGCTAAAAGTTTTTTCTTTTATTTTCAATATTACTATTTTTTATTGTGACAAACATCGAATCGGATGCCCATATTTTTGCCCTATATGAAGTAACTTCTGTAATATCTTAAACTCGAATATCTTGAAAAACAACAGGCATAGAGGGTATATAACGCAATTTTTTTTATATACCCTTTCACACGGCGCTATGTTTTCTAGAGTTATTTTGAAAAGCAGCTCGAATACGCACTACATTTTCACCTGATGTGAGAGAAAATCGATGCTCTTCCTTTTCCATATAAAACAATATTCTGAGAGTTTCTTTTAACAATTATAAATCTATTCATAACAATTGAGTGCTTTTATTTATGTGACAAACATCGAATCGGATGCCTATTTTTTGCCCCGTATGAAGTAATATACTGTAAACTCACTGCTGCAATAATTTAAACTCGCACATTTTGGAGATCAGCAGCAGAGAGGGTATATAACGCAATTTTTTTATGTACCCTTACACATAGGGTTATGTTTTCTAGAGTTACGTTCAAAAGCAGTTCAGATGCACTCAATAATTTCACCTGACGTGGGAGGAGACCAGTGCTCTTCTCTTTTCATATATAATAATTTTCTACGATGTTCTTAAATGAGTTGTAAATCATTTTATGACAAGTTAGGGCTTTGTCTAAAGTAAAACGAAATACATGCAATACTGTAATAATTACCCATTTTTTGCATACCAATACATACCGCAATACACGAAAAACTGTTAGATATTTTGAAAGGATTGAAAACAAATTAACCAAAATAAGTCTGCTTTTAGGACTCCCTACTCTAGGCAATATATATATATATATCGTTCAAAATTATAATTGTTACTCATTATTATAAATGAATAATAAGCGTAAGTATTTTAAGCTATGTGAATCAATAAAGATAACAACTGAAATAAATTGTGTAAGAATTATTAAAAATTGATATTTAAACTTCATGCGCCATATTTCTTATTTACTTAAAATTCTTATTTACTTAAAAATATGATATTTTTCTGGAAACGGAGAGAAAATAGGTTCTTGTAATCAGTATTGAATATTTGTATCATATTGACGCAATGACCCGATATTCTTATGGTGAATGCAAACAATTAAGGAAAGGCAACAAAACAGCAAGGTTAATTCATTGTTTTCATTTTTCATCTTTGGATAAGAAGATCAAAAACTTTGAATGCTCTAATTACACTAAAAGAAGACCTTAACTATAAATACAGAAATAAAAATAATAAATTATTCTTAATAACACTAAGTGTTTATCACAATTTGATCCTTATTCTTTCTTTCATGCTTCGAATAGAATTTTCTGACGTATGTAATGAGTTTTTAAGCATAGATTCTATTAGACTATTGGAAATTAATTGCTAGATAGATATTGATGAAAAGAAATTATTTAACACTTTCGTAAAGTTCCACATCTCAAATAAAAAGCGTTAAAGCAATAAAGCAAAATAAATTTCCAACTTTAGAGTTGAGCAGTAGTTGGTTCTATTTTTATTGTAGAAATAAAGATTTAAAAATTAAGATTTCGAAGCAAAAGATTTTCACAGTCAGCTGTACGAATATTTTGACATCTTCATAGTTCACCGAGAAAAATCTTTTCGCGTTTTATTCTGAGAAACTGAAAACGATTTATTTAATTCATAATCAAAACTCCCTAAGGATAGGAACCAATATTGATGAATTTCACTAATTAGATAAACATTTGACGGTTATTTGCTTCATTTCGGGTATTTTAAAAAATTTATGTGGTCAAAATCTTTCTCCTGAGGCATTTATTTTCAAAATTTAGCTTATTATCTCAAGATTTTTTAAAAATTCATTGTTGATATAAAAGAAAATACAACACATTTGAAGTATTTAAAAACCTCTAAAGTTGTAAATTTCATTTGATTAAGAGAAAATGTTAATTAGATAATGACTCTCGATAAAACTTGAATTCGTTTCTTCTTGTTGCCAACAACGAGTTAGTAAATGCATAATTGGATAATTAGCAATTTAGAAATTAAATTAAAAATCTTGAATGATTAATTATTTTATAGAAAGTTTTAATTTTATTTGGATGTAATATTTATTTATACATTCTTGAAAGCGTTCAGATTTTATGATTAATGAGTCAACAAAGGAAAGCGTTTTGCAATTTTCTTGAGAAATGAATTAACATTTCTAAAGAAAATCACAAAATACTGTGGTTAAGTTAATTGTTTATATTTTCCAAAATATAGTAGACCAAATTTTTAAAAATGTGAGTAGCAATGTTTTTCTAAACTTTTATAAAACCTTATTCTTCAGAATCTCACTTAATATAATATCGTTTAGTTACAAGAATTAAAGTTAAGAATTAACGATTAAAGTTACTGTTATAAATTTAATTATAGTCTTGCTTAGTATGAAAAACAAGATCTCTCTCTCTATATATAAAACATTTTTTGAAGAAATGGATTTTCTTTTATTCATGATGTAGTGGAATTTTTATTTATAATGATATAATGATATAATGATATAATGTTATTTATAATGATATAATGATTTTCATGATATAATGATATAGTCTAATCTTTATCGGTTTTCTTGATTTCTAATTTTAGAATTGATATACAGTACGACATACGGAATAGGAAGAAAGAAGAAGGAAATTATTTTGAACTTCTAACTTGCCCGGACAACTCAGAAATGAAAGTTACGATGAAGCTAGAATTCGAATTGTGGGAATTTTTTTTAGAACGATTAACAAAGAATGAATTAAATATTATTATCACTTTCTCCACACACACACATGCACGCACACAAACAAATTCAATGATATTATGATAAAACAAAAAAAGTTATTGTTGTGAAAATGAAATTTGATTACTGTAGATTTTATCATACACAATATCCAATAACTAATTTCTATTCTGTTTACTTAACAGAATGAATTCACTCCCGATTTTTAGAATAATATGATTGTACATCTTAAATAAGAAACAAGAATGCAAATGTTACTGAAAAATAAAGGAAAAATTAATTTTGTGAAGGTTTGCTTTTCATGAGACTTCAATTTAATCAATTAGATTATTTATTTTTATCTCTGCTGTGTTTCGTAAAGAGTACACCCATTTAATCCTGCAGTTCTGTTCTTATTTATTTCACATATGTAGCGTTCGGGTCAATATCACCAGACTCAGAAAATTAAACTTTCTTGCAGTAATTGACAGATGCCATTTAAGAAATGGGTTTAACAATAGTAATATAAGTTTAAGGATATATGTAATAATATAAAGCAGCTATAAAAATAACAGAAAAATATTTGAAATTGAAACTTACTATAATATAAAGCATCTATAAAAATAACAGAAAAATATTCAAAATTGAAACTTTCTTTTATTTACAATTTGAACAGTAAAATTTTATATGAGATTTGCAAATGTGATTCCTAGAATTGCAGTATAGCATATTAGTTTTGATGTCATTGCTTGACGGACGTGCATTTTGCACATTTGACACACAATGAAATATTCTCAGCAAATCCCGATGGTGCATTTTCCCTTTTCTCTGTATTCGTTTCACTATTTTTATTGAGTCCTTACTTCTTGGTAGGTGCGGCTTTTATTCGATGTGTGGAAGAATGAGTGATTTTCCCAGCTCTTCAAAAATAGCCTTCGTTTAGTCAATTTGTTTTCGCTATATTCACTATATATGGAAGTTTATAGAACAAATGCATTGTCTGCAGAAATATGAAGCATGTTATAGAATACTATAATGGGCCAGAGATTTTTTTTTTTACAAATGTATGTTTTAAACGTTGATTAAGAGTATCCACAGCCCTTTAGTTAAATTATAATCTAAGATCGTTAATGACTTTTTTGTCAGGTGTGTTGCTAGCTTCTTTGTCAGGATGCAAAATGCTTATAAGAATAACATTATTGTTCTTTTTTGGAATGTAGTTTACAACCGTTGTGTTTTCCGTAAAATAAAATGAAGAGCGGTGAACTCCTTTGTTTGGCATTTATTCAAGAAGTTCTGATTTATTTTTTCTAATGGTACCAAGCATAGTCATTTATCGTTTTAGAAGAAGTTGCCCTAAGTTGTAAGATGTGAGAAAATTATCGCATGTAATATTGTGCCCCGAATACCCATAAGTAAGATCACACGCTACTCGCATTCCCTGATTTTTCTCTGGTTTTGACCTTCGTTCTTTTCCAATGTAAATTTCTGTTTTCAGTACATACGAAGATTTACTGCCACATAAAGTCCCTATTTTGATCCCATATTTAGAGGATTTAACTTGATATATACTATTTGAAAGGGCAGCGGCCATTCTAATTGTTCATCTACAGTAACATTTTCATTCGGATTATATTATTTTGGTAGAATTTCTATTCACTTTTCCCAGATATCTCTCACTACGGCTAATTTATCCAACTTTCTTCTTTATTGACGAATGGATTTATTATCAAAACGAACAACTCGATATGGTGCAAAATGTTTCGAGGGACATTGTCTCACGAAATACATTTCTGCCAATTTCTTTATCCCATAAGCTTTTTGATGATACTCCATAGGATTTATAAATACCAGCTAACTATAATAATCCAATATATGCTTGAAAAGTTTTACTTTCAATATTTTTTTCTCTTTTTGCCATAAATTCTCTTTTACTATTAGTCATATTTATAATTTCCTTTTCAATTGCAGAATTGAATACTACCTCAAATGTACTTTTTACTTCTATCATCCTCGCCGTTGCATATCTTGTGGCCCCTGGAGAAGTTTTTATAATATTTCCGCATTGAAGAAAGACATCACCACGGCCGAATGGTCATGGCACTGGTCTCGTAATCAAGATACATGGGTTCGAATCCAGCTAGAGACAATGCGATTAATTGTATATGTAAATACTTAATTCCTTGATTTTATGTTTTCCTTTATTTCCTGTTCCAGAAGGTACTGGACATTTCTTTAGTTTACCAGACAAGTGTTCTGGACTTTTCTTACTGTCTCCAGAAGAGTATTCTGGAACTTTCTCTGCTTGTATAAAAGCAGAAGATTTGTCAGTTACTGTATTCTCAGATCTGAGTTCAGTTAATAAATTGGTTTAGCTCTACCTCTTGTGTGTGTCATTGAGTTCCATACTATAGTTCTACGTGACAATATTAGCAGTTGTTGATTGAGAAGAATGTGGCTGCGGATTCCATTTTATTTCACGATTCTTGGATTGAATACTTTCTTTACAGTTCATTTGTTGAATATCAGTATAAAAATCTTTGTCAAAACTTTCACTCTCAATTTCATCACTTGTATGATTTTCATGTTCGGATATTTCTTCGTTGTCAGAAAGTTAAACTAATAGAAGCTTCTGACATTAACTCTGACATCGCTAAACTATGCCAGCGTGACTCAAATTTCTGCGATGCGCCATTTTTTCTCTCACATTCGCAGGCACAACTCTTTTACAGTATATCAGAAAGTGAAACACAGCAGAACAATAAACGAAACGTTGCCATAAAAACAACCCTTGCCTTAATTCGCTGCCCCTGCCAATCGTTTCAACTTTTGAACCTTCCATACGCTTTTTTGTCATGTGACAAAACATTCGTCAACAAAACAGGTTTCTAAAACGGATACATTTCAGAAACTATTGTTATTCTTTTCTTTTGAATTATCCCCAATAATAGTGATCATGTATGAATAAAAATATTTTTTTTTTTTTTGCATTGGGTTATATTGACCCCAATGATACAGTAGGTATAAATTGAAAAATATTCCTTCGAAATAAGAATAAACCTAAATCCCTCTAGGAGTACATATTTATATTATTTACCAACGATGTCAAGAAGTTTCATGAAAATAACCCCGTATTATATATTTTTACGAAAGTATAAATTTTATTTCGGAACCCGAACAGAACAGTAGAGTTAAATGAAATATTCTATCTATACATTTCAGTATTTGAAATACGTCTCAAATCAAATCCTTTGATTAATTTCCTTCAATTTAATCATTTCCTATAAATATAGAAAATTTCCCAATGAAAGGATTGAGCAAACTTTTCCTTTGTTTTGGGTTATGTCATAGTTTTGAAGTACAATGGTATGAAATAAATAAATTTTATTTTAAGTAAAAAAATGCTGTAATCTGATAGTTGTTTATGGGGTTTAAAGGAATATAATAAAAAATAATTACCAAGCCTTTTCTTATCTATTTTAGTAATTCTCGTAAGTTATATCTGCAAATTATCTACACGTCAATTATTAGCTTATGGATATGAAGAAACTATCAATATGTGAAACTTATATAATTTATTTGTTTCAGTTGTTTCAAAATTATTTAGAATCTAAGCTAAAAATTCTACACCATTATAGGGAAGTATATTGATCTTGGAATGCATCTAATTTTTAGTTTATTTATATTAATGTCTCGTTGTAAAGCAACTCTAGGGCAATTTTGGGACGGAATTCGTAACTTTGAGCCGTGTTCAGATGACGACACTAGAGCTAGAATTCCCGTCTCCATACCACACCAGCGGGAGGACGTTTGTCCCCGAATGATTTAACGTGTAACAGATCCCCTTACATGACGATTCTTCGATAGAATCGGGTCTTGAACCTGAAACCCTACGGCTCACGAGCCGAGACTTTATCACCAGGCCATCGCGGCCTCTGGACTAAATTTAAAGCTTTCTTCTTAATAGTAAGGAACATCTTATTAAATTCAGAAAAATTATTATTTTCTTGAAAGCTTTAAAAGATTTTTGAAAAAAAGACTTGGGTATAAAAGTTTAAGTATCCGAGAGCTTGTGGTAGAAAAAAAATCTAAATAAAAAGATATTCAAAAAAAAAAAAAGAAAAAAAGACAAATATGAGTGATGTAGATTTGTGTTTACTTATTCAGCCATGCTTCTTCTTTTCTTTTAAAAAATGCGCATATAGATATAAAAAGATACGGACCGAGTAGTTGCGGTAAAAATAATTTTTCTAATGTACACTCCTAATGCAAAAAATTAGAGAAGAAAAAGCTATAAGAGAAGCCAGTTTTACTCTTCTTGCTTCATTTTAATGTTAGTTTCATTTTTTCTGATCTTATTTTGTGCGGAAAGGTACACTGAGGAGGAAATTAGCCTAGTTTTAAACCTAAGGCTCTTCTGTGTTTAATCAAAAAAAGAAAAAAAATTGGAATTGGATTTTTTTCCAAAAGATTATTAGCAGAACTATCTTTTTCAACATTTTCAACGATTTCATTCGATTGAATAAAACCTAGAATTAATGAACCAGCAAAAAAATACTGTAAAAAATTGACGGTAATAAAAATTTTAAAAAATACCAAATCAGTAGTTTTTGCAGCGTTTTTATTTGCAGGATGAACGGAAAAAAAAAGATTTTGAGTTAAAAACTAATTCATTCAACTGCTCAAAAGTGTTTTCTATCACGGACTTAATGGACTGTAAATTTGATTTATTTTTGCATTTCATTTTTTTAAAAAGGAAAGTTTCTTTTGTGTGTCGAAATAAAGTCAGAGAAAATTTCTTTTTATATAAAAAAATGTTTCATAATACCCGTGCCTTCAAGATAATGATAAATAATTCATTATCTTTGCTTTGCAGATTTCCTGGAACAACTCTTGGACATTTTAGACTGTTGCCGGAATGTAAGATCAAAGAGCAGACGACATAGATACTTCATGCTAGAATTGCTGATTGAAATTCTCAGTGTAAGAAATCTTAATGTTTTTACCATAATTATAATCGAAGTGAAATGAAAACACAGTTGATTTGCGAAGCATTTTAGAATATTATATAAAAATAGCTTCCTTTATAAAGAATCTTTAAAGATTTTGTATTTTTTTATTGCCCTTCATTGCAGACATATTTGATTTTTTTTTTACTATCTTTAAATGGAAATTTAATCTTAATTGCTTCCTATAACTGAAAATGTAACGAAAGGTAAACGACTTGTATTTTACTATTTATTAAAGGATTTTGATCTAAGTTTCAATAATTGACTTTCAAAAGAATTTATTAATAAATTTTTGAGTTATATTAATTATGTGCATAGCATTTCTTGATTTAAATGGAATGTCTCACTTTTAATGTAACTATTTTGGAACTCGCGTCTTAAATATCATAACACAACAGAGTTTTACATTTAATTCAGCTTGTCTAATTTGATATTCGATTGCATCTTGTATCATCACATAATCTACAAAAAATATTTATCTGTTCTTATATATTAAAAAAGTATTTATCTGTCTTAAAGCAAGTCTTTATTTCTTTTAGTTTAAATGAGCAATTTTTAAATCACGTATCACTCAATTAATAGGTTTTACGATAGCCTGGAGGATTGTTTTCTGAAACTGATGTTTGTGAAATACTAGATAATAAAGGAAATACCTTTCTTTAAACTGAAGTTACATTCCTTTTAGTCTAGATTAAAATTCATCAAGTTGTCTGAAAGCACTAAACAAAGCAATTTATTAAGGCAAAATCTTGAACTAGTTTTAGTTTCACACTCCGTTTTTGAAAAACTCGAGATCTGTTTGGAGACATATTCAAATTTCGAACTGCGTCGTTAACTGTGATTGTGACCGAAACTGTAAAGGTGACAGAACTGCATCAGATAACTGTGACTATGATCGAATTGTGTCAGTTAACTGTGATGGTGATTGAAATGCATCAGATGACTGTGAAGATAATCGAACTATGTTAGATAACAATGAAGATGATTGAACTGCATTAGACAACTCTGATTGTGATCGAATTGTGTCAGTTAATATTAAAGATGATCGAATTGTATCAGTTAACTATGAAGGTGATCGAATTGTATTAAATAGCTGTAAAGGTGGTAGAATTGAGTTAAATAACTATGAAGTTGATCGAACTGCCTCAAATAACCGTGATTGTGATAGAATTATATCAGTCAATATTGATGGTGATCGAATTGTGTCATATATCTGATAGCTGAAGGTAAACGAATTGCGTCAGATAAATCTGACTTGAGCGAACTTTATTAGTTAACTGTGAAGCTGATTAAATTGCTTTAGATAACTGTGAAGGTGATCGAACTGTGTCATATTTCGAACAGTACCAAATAACAAGTATCTTGCTTCCCTTTAATTTATACTATATCTCCAAATACACGTGCCTATCAACGGAGAAACGTTTGATTCTTGACAGATTTTTGATAAATCAGGCTTTTAGACATTACGGATATTTCACGGAATCAAGTTATGAACATGCAATTCTCTACTTACATGAAGTGTTCCATTCTTTTAGCGAATTGAGAAAGGATAAAGTTAAACCCAATTTGTGATGTTCTTAGAATTGATTTATACACTGTTGTCAAAGAAATTTAGTACCAAAATTGTTATCACAAAAATCGTTATTATTGAACAATTTCCGTCTAATTTAAATTTGAAAATTTAAATAGTTAAAGAAAAATTAAAATTTTCTACTTCCTATTGCCCACTATTTCTTAAAGCTTTGGAAGGTGTGACATGAAAACCATTGACAGGTTTCCAAGAATTAATCTTAATTAAATTGCATTTTATGGTATTGTGACTTAATAATTTTATGCAATTTGTTTTATTGCTTCTACTGTGAAATTGATTGTCTTTGCCAAAATGCAAGCTGAACAATAACACATTCTTTTCAATTTTCTTATGGAATATACATTTTGAAAATAATTTAATGCAATAATGTTTAAGTAATTCTTTTATTTTTATTAAAGTAAATGCAGTTATTAAGGTCATATCATCTCCTTTATGATTTTATTGCATATTAACTATAGTATACAAATACGAAAATTGAAACCATGAAAATATTTTATGAGATATGGAATAAAAAGCAATAGAACATATGGTAACAATAATATTTATTAAATTATCCTTAGAAAAATGAAAAACACTCTTATAAATTTTATTTTATAAGTGATATTAGAAAAAGTATTGAATTTAAATTAAATTCTTATCGTGCGAAGAATAATAGCATTAAAATGGAATTTTTTTACACATAACGATGATGTAATATTTGTTTTTTTTATCCATATCTTCTAATGATATTATTGAACGATTTTAAATTTTAGATTATATAGTCATGTTTCGATGATTTAGTCATGATTTTAAAGAGAGAGAGAGAGAGAGAGAGAAAACATTTATTTACTTTCTAAGGAGGGTTTATGTCAAATGTAGTAGTTCTTGGTTTTTCTTGTACATCGCCAACAAATAAACCCTTTAAAAAGTAAATAAAGAAACACTATAAATATTTATTGTATATTTACATTACGTTTCTGGATAACTTTTCAATAACTTCCAATGAATTCATCTAGAAAACGAATTCACTTTGAATAAATATTCACTTATAAATTAAATATGCAAAGTACTACCTATTTTTCACTTTCAGTACTTGTAATTACCAACTTATTGTAAATATATAATGCTATCTACCCAATAAAAATCACCATATAAAAAGAAATAAAAGCCATATCCAAGATGTTAATTTTAAAAGCAAGTATAATAAAGATTATCCAATTTGGTGCTGAACTTATTACGTACTTCCAGAGAAGCTGGCAACATAAACCTGCTCTTTTATTCCCACATCCTCACCTTTTCATGTTCCTCTCCAACCCTCAGTAAGGGCTTGAATATTCCCAACGCGGGGATTTATACCCGCTATAAACACTTTCCTCGGAGACTCATTCGGTAACTACGCTACATTTCAGTTAAATTACGCGACACCTGAAAAGGGAAGGATTATGTGTGTATTAAGTGTGAAAGTATTACGCTGAGCTCAGATTAATGAATTTAAAATAAGGTTACATTCTCTTTGGTGCCTCTGAAATTGCAGCGATATCTGTTTTTGTATCTTGAAGTAGTAAATTTAATGAAACGTTGAGCTGTAATATAGGGTTAACGACGTTTAGTTGAATGATTAATTTTATTCAGTAAAGCTTTCTCTTTATTGATTAAAAATTTGAATCACCACATATAGATACGTATTAATTAAAAGATTAAATTTATTTTTAGAAAATAAAAATAACCATGAAAAATGATTATATTTTTTTTATTAATTATTTAAATTAATATTTTATTTGGAAGAAAAAACAGAGTATTTCGTATTCTTCTGGTTATTAATCTCTCCGTATTCGTACTTCGCAACCCTTTCAATTGAGATGCTGATTTGAGTTCTATATGCCCATTTTTTAGAAGCAGTTTCCTATATATTTTTGCTAAGTGTTGATGCGCATATAGATGCGTTGATATAAGGATTATAAACAAACTAATCATTGAAAATGAATAATCAACTTATTGCTATTCACCCAAACATGATAAATTAAAAGTTGTAATAGTGACAACAGAAAACTTTAACGAAACAAGTTGTAAAAGGAGAAAAACTTTTAAAGTAATAATTAATAAATCAGCGGAGTTGGTATCCCCAGATCTCTCTCACATACTCTCTAATATAGATGTTATTCCAGAGAACACCTAGCATTGCATTAGCTTAAAATATCTATAAAATGTTAACCTTTCGCATGAACTGCGCATTTTCACTAAGTATATAGTGTCCTCCTTGGAGAGAATTTTCGTCGATTAATCCTGGTATACTGTTGATACTATCCGAAAATGGAATTTGTGTTTTAAACGCGGTTTTACTAAATCGATTGAAACAAAAATTTGACACAAAACTACACTTAGAGTCACAAAGTGTTATACCAAATTTAATGTATTTAAGTCATTGCTTTTTTGAGAAACCACATTTGCATTTTTTTTGTAAGTACAGACCGACAGATGGCCGATTTCTTGTGGGAATTTGGCTCAAAATTTGATAGGTGTCTGCACTATACATATTAAATCTGTGTACCAAATTTCATCTATCTAGCTCTCTTCGTTTTGTAACTATCGGGTTAGTTTCTATTCGAAGAGTCGGACAGATAGATTTCCTTTGAACAGAATTTGCTCGACATTTGACAGAAATCTACAAATTTGGCATACAGACCGTATACCGAATTTCATCTGTCTAATTAAAAGCGTTTTAGAGTTATCTTTGGCACATACAGAGAAACAAACACTTTCCAAAATTATGTTTTTCGAGCTCTGGAAGATTGCAATGTAGGAATCAAATCATTCACCATTAAAAAAATTCATCGAAATCTCGAGTTAGAGTTTTTGGGAGATTACAATATGAGAAAAGATATATTACGATACAATGTGCATGAGAAAGCAAAAATCAGAAAATTGAGAATAATTTCGTCGACTTATTTTTCCCCCTACGAACCACGTGATGGGAAAGTTGGACTTTCGATTTACATATAAGTGCGAAGATCCCTAAGATATTGAAATTTGGGTCCTCTTCTATCGCAACGTCATACATAAACTCTCTTACCAGATTAGAATGGATAATAAAATAATTAAACACAATGAATTAGTTTCTACCCAAATGGTCGATATGGCTATCTTTCATTACTCTGAGAGATTCTCATTAAATTAGTTCCTGTCAAATATTTGTAACCATGCTTATATTGATTGAATCAACTGCATATAATATTGGCATGATTAGAAATATTTTCAATTGAAATTTTATTTATGAAATTTGAACAGCGGAATGAGACACATGAAATCGCAAACACTCTTTTGTCTTCTCAGTTTTCTTCAGAGCTACCATGAATGCCATAATAAAGAATGAATGATAAACAACTAGGAACTAAATGTAACCCAGACGTCAAAACACTTAGACTCCAATTTATACAATACTTCAACTGATGCTTTTCAATTTATATTTCGCAAACTCTTTATATATAAAACGGTCTAATTAAGCTGATCTACATTGTAGATAAATTTAATTAAAAGTTCATACTTAAAATACTTGAAGCTAAGAAGAACTACCTGAAAAGAAAACACTCGAAAATATCAGGATAATTTTAAAGATTTAAACATTTTTAGAGTAGAATAATTAAAAAAAAATTTTTAGCTCATGCAATTAAAATTAAGAAACCGATAATTAGATGTTCTTGAAATGGGAGTTGCAGAAAATATTTCAGCAGAGACGAAAAAAATAAAAAATAATAATTATAGCACTGATAAGATTTACATGAAACTCAAAATTAAACCTGTTTATATTAATTAATACAGTTTTCTATTTTCCAAAGTAGAAAACTGAAACATAAAATAGACAAATAATTTTGCAATACTTTTATTTAATGCTGATACGCATTCATGATCGATACATACTGATGATAATCAGATTCATCATACTGATACTGAGAATATTCGATTCATCATACTGATACTGATGATATTCATGTTAATAATCAGATTCATCATACTGATACTGATGATATTCGATTCCTCATATTGATACTGATGATATTCGATTCCTCATATTGATACTGATGATATTCATGTTCATAATCATATTCTGCAGAGCAAATCTAATCAAATCCAGGAGTTGATGAATTATGATACAGGGTAAATGTGACATTTCCAGATGGTGAAAGTGACTTTAGGGAATCATCTGAAAAATCAGAGGTAAAAATTTCCCGCAATTTCAACAAATAAGGACAAAATACTGTCTTGAAGATTTTTCTAGTCCCTACTTATGAATTTCCTCGTGGAAAATCAACAAAACCTCCATTATCCAGTCCAACTGCATTTTCAGTTCTAAATGTATAATATAAGATGGTTAGAAACTTATCAGTTTAGATTTATAAGTTTATTTAATGTACCAATTTGAGTAAGTGGACTTAAATCTACTGTTTAGAGCACATCTAAAGTATAAAACTAGTAGCGTTTCTCATGTCACGTCTTAACAAAATATACTATTAGTGGGTGAATGTTATAATAATAAATGTATAACAATTCAATAAAGCTTCGCAATTTAAACAATAAAACAACTTATTAGTAATTTATCCTCCGTATTAGAATTCCCAACAAATATAATAAGCGATCGATCTAGAAGATCAGTTTAAAAAGATAGCATGTAGTATTTATTGTCATCGCATAATCGAAAATTGATAGACTTTGTTATGCCACTTATTCTTCACAATGATGCTAATATCGGTGAGCTACTAAATCAACACTCTTCACAAAACGTGAGATGAATCAGGTTATCAGGGCATCCATGACGAATCAGGTCATTCAATCTTCATATGAATGGCTTCAGCCAATCAGAAGATAAATTTAATCTCCCTCGGGTTATCAGTGAAGAACAAATGGTTCTTTTATTGGCAGATTCTCTTATTCTGTCTGCCGATATGATTCGGAGTTAAGTTGTTTATTGTATTTAGATAAATAGGCATAGATTAAACTCTTCTTTCTTTAGCGGAATAGGATTATTTGATTAAGTGATATATACTTTAACTTCCATTTCAGAAATTTTTTTTATAAGGTCAATACCAAAGAGTTTTGCATTAGTAAAGGTAATGGGAGTTTAGAAATCAGAAATTTATTTATGTATGTATTGAAGTATGTTAAATTTTTACTGTTGTAAGACTGATATTTTTTTTTATTTATACTGTATCATGACTTTTCTGTTGGACCAATTCTAAGAAGATTTTGCTTTAGCAAAGGTCATGTGAGTTTAAAAGCAGAAAATTTATTTGTGAATGTATTGAAGCATGGGAAATTTCTACGATTGAAAGGTAAGATATTTTTGTTTATTATTTAGGTTATTTTAGATATTTATAATGCATCATGGCTTAGGAGAATCATCTGAAGCATAACAAGGTTTAGTAATTTAAAATAAGACTTTAATAATATTTGAATCTTCAAATGTTTATAAAGCACGGATCCCAGAAAAATGTTTAATTATGGTATTTAGAGAGCAAAAACTATTGTTTCGTTAGTATTTGCTTCAAATGCTGAAATAAGATTCTACAATTCATATTAAGAAAGTAAATTATCTTTCTATACTACAGAAATGAATCTGATTTTTATTATTCTAGAAAGAAATTCCAAAGAATATACTTTTAGTATCGGAAATGCATAGTGCGATTATATATTTTATGATGGCTTAGATAACTTTATACTTACTTGCAAAATTAAGAAAATAGTTTGTACAAGAATATATTACTAATTATTGCTATTTATTAAGGAAACAGTAACTTATCCTGGCTAACTACTAGAACTTTTATTCTAAGTTTAGTTCTTAGAGAATTTTAGTCCACTTATCTTTGGAAAGGCCAGAAATGAATTATGAATCCAACTATTCATTGCAAACTAGCTTATAAAACTTTTTCTTCATATTGCCCATCTATCCTCCTGACATTAATGATCTAAAATTAATTATATGAAACAGCAAGGATTTGGTTACTTTAATGGCTTGAAGTTTGAAAAGAGTTAATCTAAACAAGTTTAGCATCTATTTTAATGAGCTTTATAATTGTTGGTTTATTAATTAAATCTCCCACATTGAACAAATTACTAATGACTTAAATAGTTAACCTGACAATACTTGTTTGTCACGTCAGTCTTCACTGATTTTATATTTTTCTCCTATTCAGTATAATTAGTAAAACTAATTACTTTAATAGTCAGATAAAATGTAACATGCTTTAATTACCTACATCATAATCAATTAAAAATAAAGTATTTGGAATGCATTTTCTTTAATTATTATTGAAATATTATATTAGCTGAATTATTATCTTAATATTTTAATTCATAATTAACATATAAAGATAATAATTCACTTAATAATAATTCATATTCATAATTACTTTTAAATTTATGAAATCCTATCTTCTTTTAATGAAGAACTTTACTCAGTTTTTCTTTATTGCTAAGAAGATTTATTTTCCAAATATATATATATCAAATATATTATATAATATATATATAAAATATATTATATAATATATATACCAAATATATTATATAATATATATATCAAATATATTATAAAAGTCTCTATATGATGAATAAAAAATATATCGAATATATGATTTATTCATGGAGGAAAAAGAATAAGTTATTTTTAGTTATATGTAGTAGGTAATTTAATAAATATTTGCTGTTAATATGCGAGTTGTTGTAATTGTTGCCTTTTCAAAATCTATTTGTGGGGTTGTGCTGGTTGTAGAATAATGTGGCTTCGAAGTTAGAGGATCTCCGCTGCACTTATTGATTCGATGCAAGTTAAATCGGCCTTTGCGAGACAAATCTTCACATTTTAATTATATATTCGAGAACTGGAAGTACGAAATCCAATTCTGTACATTTACAATGCCCATTTATAAGAATAATTATGTTTCAAAATGAGCTGCTGGTTCATGTTTTATTTCCATAACAATTTAAAAGGATGTATATATCTAATATCATTTTGCCCTCCTGATGTTCAGGTCACAAACCTCCAAATGTTCATGTTTTATTTCCATAACAATTTAAAAGGATGTATATATCTAATATCATTCTTTCCTCCTGATCACAAGCATTCAAGCATTCAAAGCACAAGCTACAGGTCACAAGCATTCAAATATTAACTAAATAAACGTTCTGATTCAATAAATTAAATCAAATAAATAAATAAACTCTTTATTATTCATTTTTGATTTTGTTCAAATAAAGGAATGGATTTTATTAGCTGCATTTTTGATACATAAGAGGGGGTCTCGGTGGCCTGGTGGTAAGGTCTCGGCTTCGGAACCGGAGACCTTCAGGCTCGATACCGATTCCACCAAAGAACCGTTGTGTAAGCGAGGATGGTGTACAATATATCCGTTAGGGCCAAGCGTTCTGCCATTGGTATGGCGTGGAAGTGTGGAGAGAAGGTCGCCAGCTCAGGTGCCGCCTTCGTCACCTGACCGCGATTCAAAATTACGAGGTTCGTCCTTAAATAAATCTAGTGTTGCTTTAAAAAGGAACGTCATTATAACTAAATTAAACCAATCTGCTGTATGAGGGCCTATCTTTTTCTCATAAGCCGAAATAATTACATATACTAATAAACAATTATATAAAAAGCTTAGCGTATTCTCATTTTCATGTAATTGTTCATTAGAATACTTTCATAATTTCTTATTCCTGAAAATATTTAGAATTTTTTAAAGCCTGTTTTACAAGTGAATTTTCTCCTATAAATTATTTATTTCTACTAGCAAAATTTTTATTTGCATTTAATCTTTTACTTATGAATAAGTTATTTCTCAAATTAATGAATCCTAAACCAATCGAAATAATCCTAAATTAATGAAGCGTACCCTTAAATAATACTTAAATCTCTATTATAGTTTTTCTTATTCACTACATATCACATGATCTATTGACACTCGTATATGTTCTTATATATTAAAAAAAAAAGATGTAGAGACAGAGAAAGAGAGAGACGTAAAGCAAAACAACTTATATTTGAGTAAAACTCTACGTCTCAAATCAGTTCTTTTTGAAAGCACCGAGGCGCTATTTCTTTCCAAAAAGTCTCGAGAAACACGAATACATTACAGTACTCTAACGAGAGAAATCAGCATTCCCAAGCAGCTCACTCTGAATGACAACCAGGCAGCGAGTTTTTATGTTACAAGTCGGATCCTCTAACTCTTGAGAGCGAAGAAAACTCGCTTTGGCACTTAGAAGTCTGTCACAGACCCTTTCTACAGAAAGGACAGACATTCAGTTCGAAAAATTCTCGAAAGGAATCTTATCCCCTAGTGATTTTGTATATGCATAAGGAAACGTTTCTTTTTCTTGGCGTGTGTTGGCTGTTTCACCATTCTACCAAATAGTCAGTCGCTCGTACCGCATGCGTGGGAGGGTGGACAAAGTTGAGTTCCGGCATGAAGTTTGAGTGGAGCATAAAGTATGAAGTTTCGTCAATGTATGAGAGTATGACTTATTCGCCTGTGAGGTTTTCCAAGTTAGTGACCTCAAAAAATAATGAGAGAAGTTTGAATCTTTTGTATTTTAGGGATTCAAATAAGATGGATGTTGTTTACAAAGAGAAATTCGGTAAAATATTAAGAAATAAGAATAAGCTCGTATACGTTTTTCGCACATAAATAGCTCTATATTCCTGAAAAATATGAAACTTAAATTTCTCAGTACTCTTTCCTTTCAGACATTTTATATGTACAGCATTAGATAACTTTTTTCAATTAATTTTGGACAGTTTAATAATTGCTTGATGATTTTAATAATAATAATAATAATAATAAT
>JAPMOR010051264.1:32882-47409 GCA_026543865.1 Argiope aurantia
AATGCTGTATTGATGATAATTATGACGATGAGATCCTTTTTATTTAATAAACAAAGTTTAAAAGTAAGAATAATAAATAATTTTGTAAAAAAATCTAATAATTTATTTTATCTGCATCTTTAAATATTCAATAGCAGTTATCGTTACAATGAGAGACTTTCCTTCGTATAAAGATGAATATTTCCTATTATTTCTAAATTAACAAAGGAGATATTTTCTATAATTCTTCAAGTATTTATATGATGGAAAACTATATAATAATTTAAAGAAATATTTTTGATGAAAAAATGTTTATTTTATATGTTTCCAAATTCACAACTGAAAGATTAATAATTACATTTTTTTTATATCCGTTCATTTGTTCACTTGAATTTTAATGAAAATAAATAGAAAAGAAAATTATTACTGAGAATTGTAGATAATTTAGTTCTTAAAGAAAATCAAATTTTAATCATTAGAGATAATTTTATTTAAAAAAAATACTTATTTTTATAATTATGTCCACAAATTCGAGGAAAGATTATATATATCTTTTTTTAAATATTCCTGAAAAAATTTCAATTAATTATCTTCAAATTTCCCGAAAAATGAAAAATAATGATTTTTTTTAAACATTTTAAACTTTAACATAGTTGCTGTTAATATATACTACAGTCAAGATTTTAATCCACTGGTAAGAATAATTTGAATTATATGTTTTTTTTATATCAATAACAATTTTATATTTCAAATTAGAACTAATATCATGGAATTTAATGAAGGCTTGTTTAAGGATCATAAGTCAAAAATGAGAACACGAGTAACTAAGATGAAAAGTGATAATATTTGAGTCTCGAAGGTATTTATAAGTATGCTAAATATATATAAAAGTAAGTATAAAGACGATTAATGCCAATATAGAACCGCGATGGGAACTGTTGATCAGTAATTAAAGAATATGAACTTTGGCAAAGAAAGAGGAATAAGTAATAAATTAATTGGAAACACCAACCAAAGAAAGATTTGATCTCGGATCAAAGAAATGATCATTCATTTATAACTTTGATTTTGATTTATAACTCCGCATCAATCTAACTAGAAAAAACATTTGTCTTCAATATTTATTGAAAATTTGCTTTTAATGTATTGTTAAAGGAATTGAGGACCTATTGGAAAATGGAGAGATCAGAGTGGATCCACTGAAAATAATATTCTTTCTGATGATTATTGAGAAATGTTTAGAGTGTAGGAGATGATTTACTGTCTCAATTTGGTCTCTTCGATTGCCGAGTATTATTGGATCCTTCTATTAGGTTGGGTTGCTTAGTGGCAAGCTGCAATGATGCTCTTATGATTGAGGCTAGGATGGAATAATAATTTATATATTTCTAATTTATAAAGACTATTATGTCAAATTTTTTTAAAAAAATTAAAAACAATTTTTAATATATTGCTTATCTTTAATCACCGCTGTTTGTGTCAAGCATTGCTTTAAGAAAATTATACTTTCATCTGAACCTTAAAAAGTATTGGACTTGCTGGTATATTGCAATATTGCCAGCTTGCTTAAAAAGTATTGGTTGATTTTGGAAAAATATTGGAGACGACTGCTTTCATTATTAAGATAAATTTTTCTACTTTTAAATACGTTTAAGATAATTTTAGAAAGCATTATCAAACAAAGCAGCTCTTCTGCAAGTCAAATTTACTTTTGTTTTTATCAATCAATTTATCAATTATGATTTTATAGCATAACTTTTTTCTTTCTTTATATATATATATATATATAGTTAGAAACAGTGGGTTTAAATGCAGATAATAGAGTTTTCCTCTATAATTTCATCGTTACAATATCATAATAAAACACTTTAATTTTTAATGGTTACATTACTTATGTTTAAATTATTAATAACTTAAATTTTTATATTAATTATTAACAATAAATTAATGTAGATATATTATGCATAAAGTAAAGACGTTTCATATTCATTATGGGAAACAAAATCAAGAATGATCCAATAGATTCCATTGTTTTACATCACTTTTAGAAAACTTATGAAAATAAACTGACTTAGAAAGCCTCCACACAATTAAAAAGAAAGAGCTTCTTTTCTAGGGCAAAAATTATTCCTAATCTGCATATTCAACAATATTTATTTTATAAGCCTTTTATCACAAGATAAACTTTGTTTAAAGAAAACCAAACATATTCTTTAATGAATGTCGACAAAAGGAAATCTTCAATCAGCTGCCGTTAAAATCCATCGGAATTTAGAAACGTGTTTTTTTTTTCTTGCACTACCCGACAGCTTTTATCATGGTGGCATTAACGAGTTCTTCTCTCTCACCGACGAGTCCATAACTTTCGATCCGATCTCAAATCTGTATGAAAAGGGGAGGAAGGAAAGTTGAGGGTGGGGCGGGAAAAATTCTATTAAGTCATTGATTATAATTTGCTGTGAAGTCGTTTGCACCTGCCTATTCATTTTATTAATCGCTTTTAATGTGGGAAGGGAAAAAAAAACTGGAAAACTCTATTCTATAGAAATTTGCTTTGTACTGTTCTCAGAATTTCTAAGAAAAAAATTCTTTTAATGGAAGGCGTGGCAAGATAAAAGCTATTTAGTTAATTAACTCAATAAAAATAACATTGCATATAAAAGTTTCGATTTTGGAGGACAAAAGGAGGAGAAACATTTGGTAATTAATTATGGATGTTTTTTGCACTCAAAATCTCATAGCATTTGCTTTGTTTTGTCATTTCTTTACGTAATTTAATCAAAGCATTGGAGTTTCTGTTCCGTTGAATTTTAATCAATTTAAATACAATACGACTATTAACATTGATGCTTAAATACAGCTATTGTGATTAACTATATATATGCCATTGGTTTCAAAAGATATCAAATTTAAGAAAATTGCTCATTTGAGAAAATCATTCACTCAATGATAACGTTAGTTGTACTTTTAGAGTAGAATACAATTTGATTTTTTCTTCATAATATAGTTAGGTTAGCTTCTTCATGCAATTTTCTGATGTAAAACTCATTATACAAAAAATGTAACTGCAGGTGCTTTATATGAAGCTTTGTTATATAATATAGTTGTCTGCTTTAATAAAACTTGCTAAAAATAAATTTTTATTTCGAAAAAAAAAATACTTTTATTATATCATTTTTCAATTAGTTTTTTTTATAATTATGAAATACTGATAAGATTTAAATGATAATTCATAGTTAAAAATTGGTACAAATAATCTACAATTTATATATGAAATTTTAGCTTGTAGTTCAACAATAATTCCCTGATTTTGATTTCTGGTGATAGCTCATATTTTAACGCTATATTTACCAACCACGTGGAAATTATAATTCTTCCGATATCATTCATCAAAATATTTTTTGATGAAAATTTTATTCTGCAGATATTTTATGAAATTCAGTTCAACGAAAATATTTAATATTGAGAATTTTTTTTTGAAATTTTAAAACTGATTTAATTTTTTTCATTTAAAATCGAACTTAAAACTTTCTTATGTTATAATTTTTGATCTAGAAATTAAAATTGTTGACGTTTTTTTTCTTTCTTATTAACTTCACGAAACAAATTGAACCGTCTAGCAGTAAAGTTGAAATGTATACTTCCTAAATTGTGAATTGCGCATTTCCCTCAATAATATCTACAACAGCATAATAATAATAAACTTGTGCCAAAACAAATAAATAATGATATTTAAAACATTTACGAATCTACTAATGATATCTAGAATATTTATATAAGTCAGTGAAAGAAATAAGAAAATAAAGTTACAATATCTTTGATTTAGTTTTTAAAAAAAAATTAATTTCTAATCTGTTTTGAAAGGAAGCAATTAGCATTAAAATCAATCAAAGATTGCAAAACCACAAGAAAAAGCTTCATCAATAAGTAGTTTTAAAAATCTGTTATTTAACAGTAATGTATAAATATTACTGTTTAATAACAGATAGACAATAATATTCTTATATATTATTATATCATTCCTAAATTAATCTAAACAATAACTGAAAATTTATTTTTCTTTACAATATCAAGGAAACTTTCTTATGAAAATATTAATATAAAATCATTTGACTTTCTTAAGAATAATATTTAAATTTTTCATTTTCGAATATATTTATTTGCCAATTGTCAATTAAAGTAGAATTCAAAATATAGAAAAATTCTATTTTTTATCAATTTTACTTAATGAAAATAGGAAATAATAAATTTTAGCAATTTCAAATTTGAAAAAGAATTTGTTACTTTTTCTAAAATAATGCGTTTGTATTTCTTGAAACGGAGAAATGATATTTTTCAATCTATTTTTCAGAACTTGTTGTAGTATCGTTGCCATATTTCTTAATTGCTATTTTATATTTTGTGATAATATTTTTATCTTATTTATACAAAAATATTGTATTTCTCATCTCATTTGCTTCGCACAAAGCAAAGAGATAAAGTTACAAAATAATATCTTTATTATTTTCTGATTAATAATTTGCTGTAGAAAGAAAAGTAGCATTTTTTAAAATACAATCTCAGTCACTGAAGAAAGAAATAATTTAATATTTGCAAAATGATATCACACGTTTTTATTCTTAAGAAATTTTATGCATTCATATTGATATTTGAAATAGGTATTTTCTATTTTCCTAATTACTAACCTGAAAGGAGAATAAAATTACGAAAATGTAGGATATTAATTTTTTTATTAAATTTAATTTTGATTACTTTAATTATACTATTTATATTATTCTTTTTTACTTTAAGTAATATGGTTATGAATTGAACAAAACATCTTTTTTTAAGGAAGATCAGATTTTTATTTACTTTTTAAATTTTTGATTAAAATTAATTTTCCCAATTCAAATTATTATTTTTTTTATAAAGTTACTGAAAATTCAGTAAAATAGTTTTACTGTTGGTAAATATTAACTTAGTAAATATTTTGAACTCTGTTATTATTGATTCATATATATAAATATTAATAAATATAGATTAATTATTATATTAATTAATAATAATAATTAATAATTAATTTTGAAATATTATTAAATTTTGAAAAAAAAGTTGAGATTACTCCAGTAAGGGAATGCAATCTGAGATATATAGTCTTCTCTAATATTAATTATAATTTTTCGCTTGGTTTTAATCTCACTTTTGATGGAGTGAAAATTATTTTTATTTTAAAATTTCTTTTGAAAGGTTTGACAAAACTTTTTATTTATGGTATACATAAACATTTGGAATATCTTAAGAATATCTTTACTTTTGAAAAAGATATGATACTTAACTATAAACTTCTTAATTATGATCAAGTAAGTTTATAAATTTTTATTTTTTCTTTGGATATTATTTCATTAATTTATTTTTAAATATGATGCATAATATCCTTGGAAGTAAATTTTATTATAGGAAGTATATTAAAATTGACTGTATAAAATATTTTCAAATGTTCAGGATGGATGGATAGATATGGGATTTTGTGGCGCAAGAACCATATTTGACTATATTGCGCCAATCGTATGGTTAAAATGTAAAAAGCGTTTGAAGTGTTCAGGGAAGTGTTCGTTTTTAAAAAAAATATATCCATTAGTAATTTTTATTTCCTTATATCATAATTCATCGTAAGCCATTAAAATTTAATTGAAAATATAATTGTATCTCTTAATCACGAAACTGACATAACTGACAACTAACATACTGAAAAATTCTTCAAAATAATTTATTATTTGAAGCGTTGTGTATCAAATTATTTGTTAGCAATTTATGTTCAAAAATTATTTCAATCATTTTTTTATTTATTCGAAAGTGTTTAATGTGAAAAATATGTCATCAGTTTTAGATAAACTTGCGAAACATTTGCCAAAATTTAATGCCATTTTAATAATATATATTTAAAATGATAATCAAAACAGAAGAATCCGTCCTTGGATTCCTACTGTCGATCCTTGGTGCGAGTTTTTAAATTTTTATTTTACATTATTCACATTTTAATTTATTGATACTTTTCATATAGGTGGCTCAAAAACTTTGACCGCTGCTTAAATTCCTTAAATATTGATCACAGATATATACTATAAATTAAAAAGTGGTGTAAAAAAGGTGCAAAATATTATGATATCGATTAAAATTTTCAGGGAATTAAAATTAAAAAATACAAAATTTAAATTTTTATACGGACCCCGTACAAAAAAAATTCTATTAAATAAAATCTGCCCCATACTTTAATAAGGTGACGTACGAAATTTCAGAATTTTATCATGAAAATTCTCAAAGATATTTTTATACAAAGTTAGTGAAGGAACATTCACAAATTAAAATGCAGATGTTTACAGCTTCAGTGCAGATGACGCAACGCAGGAATGCGTCATAAGGAAATAAAATATGCTTCATATCTTTAGTTTTAAATGCAAATTTTAAAATCTATGCTTCCTGAAAAATATTTGAAATTTTATATCATGAATTTATAGAATATTACTTAAAAATAGCACATTCAATGAGCTTGTAAAAGAAATTTTGTAATCTTTCCTTTAAGTAATCTTTCTTTATATAATCTTTCCTTTAAGTTATTATTTCTACAAATTTTTAATACTTTTGAACCAATAAATAGCAATATTATTATTTATTTATTCAATCATTACTTTCTTTGTTAATTTGTGTACGCCCCCTAAAACACGAACATACGACATGATTTTTTCCCTTTGCGAATTCATATACAGGCATCGAAAAGTGGTTTCAGCATTTATATAGTTTCATATCTTTGAGATTTTTTGTGATAAATTGCTGAAATTTTGTACATGACCCCATTTTACATGGGGCACATTTTACTTACTGAGATTTTTTTGTACGTGGTTCGTATAAAAATTTAAATTTTGTATTTTTTGTAGTTTAATCCCCTGAATATTTTAATATATTTCATAACATTTTACACCTTTTTTTATGTAACTTTGTAATTTACTGTATGTTTCTATAATCAATATTTAAGGAATAAAAACCCTTGGTTGTTTTTGAGACACCCTGTATACAGTAATTTATACTTTTTATAAATAATAAATTAAATAAACAATACTTTCTAGAAAATTTACACTTTTTACATATCAACCCTCAGGATCATTGGTTATAACATATATGTTTCTCTATTCCTCCTTCATTTTCAAAAGAGACCTCAAAAGTAATATTTCGTTATACATTCTCTATGTGTAAAACCTGGATAGATCTCCTCAATTAAAAGATTCTTAATAAAGTTAATAATATTTCTTAATACGTAAATATAATAAGGAAATATATAATATATATTACTAATTAAAGTTTAATTAGTAATAAATATTGGATATTACTTAGTAAAACTTTGTTCTTAAATAATTTATTATTTTAATAAGTCTTAAATATTTTAATTAATCATTTAATGTAATTAAATATAGTTATACTTTGGAAGAATTTGTATTGATTTTCCAAGTTAAATTGTAAATCAGATTTAAACAAACAAAAAGCACCAATTTTATTTAGAAAGTAAGAAGAAACATACCATGAAGCCTTTCTTCAAGACATTATCATTTAAAGAAATAAATATAATAATAATATTAGATATGTCCTTTCTTACAATATTTGCGTTTTATTGTCATAAAAAGCAAACATTGTAAGATTTTGAGAATAGTAAGAGTTTGAAACATGAGCACTCGGTTTTCTTGAATCAAATATATGGATGTAACAAATAAAAAAATATAATATTTCATAATGAATCGAACATACAATTGATAAATCATATACTCAGTGAAGAACAACAGGTAAAAGTTGAGTATGAGTACGTTTTATTAAAGTTAATTAAGGTCTCTTTGTTTATTTTATATTATTCATATATTAATTTACTTATACTTTTCATATACAATAATTTATACTTTTTTATAAATAATAAATTAAATTAATAATACTTTATAATAAGTTCGTGCTTCTTATAAATGATCACTTAAATAAATGCTACTTCTTAAATAAATGTATACTTTTTATATGCAAACCTTTAAGGTCATTAATTATGTCATAAATGCTCCATTATCCCCCTACACCCTTCATTTTGAAAAGACAACTGAAAAGCAATATTTCATTATACATTCTCTATGCTTAAATCTTTGATATATCTACCCAATTGACGTATAGAATTCACCAATTTTTATTTAATATAGAAACTCTTCAGAAATATGTACATTCAACACTTAAGATTTTATCTCTGAATGAGACGGAACTGAAATCTTTCATTACAATGCCTTCAATAGAAACTGTTCAATGAGATACTACGATGTCGATAGAGAATGATTGCACTATGAAAATAAAATAAATCTCTAAGTTCATATTGCAGAATTTTGATATTGAATAGCGAAGAAATGTTTTATTCAGAAAGAGAAATACTCAGGCCAGTGGAATATATATTTTTAACACGGAACTTTATGACACTCCTAAAGTGGGGTTGATAGTTGTTTTCCGAGTGGCCAGACTGACTTAATGTTTGAATGTTGTTGTCATGAGGAGTTGCCATGCAATAAGAAACCAGCGGTCGTAATCTGAAACCATAAATCCAGACGCACATTAAGAACCTAGGCTGACAGTAAATACTACGGAAAAGGAACAAGTGCGAGTCGCATGCAGTTAATGGGTCGCAAAGTTAGACATTTTCTAAAGCCTTCGCTGCTGTCTTTCCAAAATTAGATTTGGCGAGTGCGTTTTGAAAGGGGTGGTATTAAACTGAGGTCCATTAAAAGATCCGCTGGAGATTTTAAATTGCATTAACAGGATTATATGAAAGAGATGAAAGTATTTGGTTCTATTTAGGGATTATGTAGCATTATACTTATTTCGTTCAAATGTAGCTTAGAGAAATTTAAAATAATGTGGTATTGTGTTTTCTTAATACAGCCACGATTATTAACAAAGTCTATATTTTTATAGAGATATAAATTTTTTATAGATATATTCATAATATAAATGTATCAAAATTCATATTTTGAATCACATATATACAAAATTGATATATTAATTTATATAAAGCTACATGGTATACTATTTTTTTATTTTTTAACAAATTTATATGAATATATATTACGAGTATAAAAAACATGGGAAAATTAATCTGATTTTTAGATTTGGAATTTATTTTTAGTGAAAATTAACTGTTCAGAAATATTACCATTTGGTTAAAGGTTTTTTAAAATATGTATATTATTTAAAATAGAATTCAAGTAAAATAAATTTAGAAATGAGTTTTTAAATTTCTCAAAATTAATTGAAATTAGTTTACACTTATTTTACTATCAATCCGGCACTTTAACGAATGCTACCCTGGGAAAAATTAAAATAGCAGAGAATTTAAAGTAATGATATTCTAAACCCTAAGGCTACCCCATTCTATGCTCCAGCTAGATATTCTTATTCCCCAAAAAACATTTTAACTTTAAAATCAAAAAAAAAAATCATTAAAAGCGATTAGCTTTCATAAAAATGAATTCTAGATATTTCTAGGTAAATTCCAGTTCATTGTATTAAATCAATAAAATAGACTAAAAGGCAATAAATATTCATTCTTTGATGAACTCGCTGATCCCAATGCATCTGATCCGATACAACTCACTGGCTAAACTGCAAACATGACTGACAAATTAATCTTCGGCATAGAAACCTGAGCCCACAATAAGCCAATTCATTTATAATAATCTCCAACCCAAAACAAGGCGTTACGCATCTATAGAATAGCGCATCGAATAACCCTCGCTCAGATAAAAGACTTTTGTGAAGGAGATTTGTCAAATTTTCTCTGAATACCCATTTGCAGGCTCGTTAATGGGGGCGAATTAATTCGGAAAGTTGAGATTATAATAGCGGATATGGAGCAGCTAATCCGCCAATTCTTTATTCCCAGTGGAGGATGCATGCATAGCTGGTATGCAGTTAATGAGAAAGTGTTTAAGTTTAATGCTTATTGCTGAGTTAATGCTGGTGGAAAGGAAAATTCGAGCATCTAGTAATCTTCTGTGCCAATATTTGTTTTCGTGAACGTATGCTTGTAAGTATTCAATAGTTATTTGTTTTTATTTTGTTATGTAAAAAAAAATGCCCAGAACGTGTTGTAAACATTAAATAATTTGACCTCGAGATTTTGAATAATCTACAGATTTTAGACCTCAAAATTAGTCAATTGAAATAAATATACTGAAAAAAATAGCTCAAATGAAAAGGAAAACTAATTATGACAATTTAAAACATATGAAGCTTATTCTTAGCTATTTTTATGTGTCGATATACAAATAAAAGTGACTAATTCAAAAGAAAAATGGTTTCAAGTGTTACAGCTATTTCGGAATGCCTTCTTTGTAACAAGAAAATAATTAAATATACATATTGGTAAGCTTAATTTTTCCTGTTAGAAGGGGATGATATGTTGAAACAATTTTAACACTTCAAATTATTTTTTAATTTAATTTGGTCATCTTTAGTTTTATATGCCGACTATAGAAAATATAAGAATATCGGAAATATTTGAAAAATCCCTTAATTACATATTTTAAAATATTAATATTTTTAAGTAACTGAGTATATATATTATAATTTAGCATAAGTGTGGTCGAGAAGAAGAAATGTTTTAAATTTTAACTTCGATTTATTTCAATACGGGAGGCATTGTTATAAAAAAGGTGGTGATAAGCTGATGCCTATTTACATTGCGATACGACAGAAATGTGACAGAAAATTTTCCCTTCGGTGACTTTACTATGAGATTCTGATAGGTATTTCTTTGACATATATAGACTTAGAAAAGGGAATCTTAGGTATCTTTGAAATGCATGAGTGACTGTTAGACAATATTATCTTTTCAATCAGAATATCGTAAGAAAATAAATAATCATCAGTTTTGTACAGAGTGGGTTATAAATAGTTAAATAAAAATGTGGGAATTGGGTAATAATATAATATCTTAGAATGAAGCTAATATAATCTAAATTTAAAAAAATAGGAAATTAATCAGGATTTAAGTTGAATTAAAAAAAATATTACACACACGCGCGCGCACACGCATATATATAATTATTTTCTGTTTTAATTCTGCTTGAAATAATACTAATTATACATTCATGAGCAGATATAAAATATTTAAGAAGAATTAATCTTGATTAATTATGTTAGAACAATGCTTCTGAGTTAATTGTAATCTAGAAACTAGAAATTAGATGTTATAAGAAATGATTAAATTTTATCTTAAATATCCAAAATTCATTGTGATTGTGAGTATATATGGTCAACATCTTCTCCGAAACAATTGGGCTGAATTAAATCAAATCTCGTGCAATTATATAAGACATGTGAAAGAATATTTACAGCTTTTCAAAAGTTATTTAAATAATGAATAAATTAGAAATTAAGACAATTATTGTCCTTTTTATACTTTGAATTACTCAACTAGTAGTTTAAGAAATGTTTTTGATACGTTATTTGAAAATTATGTCATTTTTATTGGATTTAAAAAGTGACTAAATCATACATAAAGCTAACTTTAAGGTAATCATTCAATCGATGATAGCTTTTTTTATACTTTAACATTTGTGAATAAAATTTGCAGTATTAATATAACAAATATTAACAGCATGGAGAAAAATAGCTATAAGTGACTTTCAAAAATCTACTGTTTCAACTGTATGACAACTTTATTAAAATAAGACAATAAAACTTTCTAAGAGACGCTAAATTTTTTTTATGTATCATTATATTATATATAAAAGTAGTTTCTACTTTAAAAATATTAGCATGGGATTTTAATCCTGAAAAATACTAAGTATATCATTTAGTCTATAATAAACATCTAGGAAGTTAAAAATATTAGAGTCTGCTTATTCAGGAAAATTCTAATGTCGTTTGGAGTGCAACAATTAAATAGGAAGTCATGAAGTTATTAGAAATGTATGTAGGAACTTGAATTTATTCATAATTTTTCGTATATTGTTTGCTGAATATTTCTTTTCATTTTGTGAATTATTATTCAGCGATTTCCAGGAAACACAACGCCAAATTCTTAATGTATTATTAATGAATGATTATGCATTAATGCATTTTTAATGGGTAATATCGAACAATGGAGGAAACACAAAGTTTCTTTCCAGTTTTAGAATTTCTGAGCATTTTGAGAAAAGGTTATTGAAAAAGTCTAAAATTAAACCAAGTATAGAGGTAAGAAGCTAATTTTCCAACATTATTAAATTGATTATTAAATCCAGCATTATTAATTATTAAATTCCAAGATTAATAGAAAATATAATGGAAAAAGTAATGACTTTCAGTAAATCAACCAAATATTTGGAAAATAATTCATTAATTCATAATTAATTATTATTCACGATCTTAAATGAAAAATTATTATTCACAAATGTAAATAGAAATTTATTATTCTCAAACGTAAATAGAAATTTATTATTCACAAACGTAAATGGAATATTATTATTCACAACTTTAAGTGGAATATTATTTTTCATACTCTTATCTATCCATCATATTAGATTTCAGTAATAGATTTTTGTGTTAAACAAATCTTTATTTTTTCAAATTTTTAGATGTTTTTATTAGATTTATTGTTAAAGATTATTAATTTTCTTTCAGATAGATTTCAAAAATCAAATTGATTTGCTGAAATCCAACTCTATGAAAGTATATGCGCTAATTGTAAATGTAACAATTTTTACTTTTGAATCTATAAAAGTTTAGTTGTTAACAATTTCCGTTATTAAACATGCAAAATTATCGTTTGTTTTTTTATTAGAATATACAATGAACCGTAAATTTGCTTCGTTGCAGAAATGTTTATCTGAAAATACTGTTTACCTGAAAAAAGTTCGAAATTATAATAAATCCAAGAATAATTAGTTTTGAAATTTTTGTTTTTTTTAAATACAGTTCTCATATTTTTAAATTAATAAATATAGATTTACCTGTTGTAAGAGATTTTAGAAGTAGTCAGAAGTCTAATCCAAATTGGATTCAACCATGAAAATCCTAAAAAGAAATTAATACATTAGATCATAAAAGTTAAGAAATAAGTATAAAATCTGCCATTATTAAAAAACCTTTCTACAAAGTGTTATTCACACAAAAGTTATTCCTTTTATTTATATAAAAATAATTCATTGCGGTTAGATATTCAATGCATTGAAAAAACATATCAGATGAATTATTCATCAATAATTTAGAATAAAGAGCACGATTTTTTATTTTTATATCAATATTTAAATAACTATACAACGGATACATTCAAAATTAGAAATTTTATAATTTTAAAAGTTTTTTATATTATATATATTATATATTAATATAAGTTTATTATATTTATTATATATTAATATAAGTATTTTTTTAGATTTAAAGCAGTTGAATTCATTATTTTCTTAATTTTAATCCAACTACATTTTATTTTGCATTAAAATTCTCCTTTTCGTTTTCTTGTTTATAGAAAGAATTTTTTTGCGGTTTAGTGCCCCCAATTAGGAACAACGAATTCCTAATTTATTAAGAATAAAATTTTAATTATACATACTTTTTAAATGCATCTTTTTATAATTGAAATATAGCTTAAGATTTTGATATTGAGATCATTTTTTAGAAATAAAATGCGAAGTGTGGAAAAATTCTTAAAAATTGATATTTTCTACAATTTCAAATTATGCGCAGCATAAAAATTCATACAAAACTCAGAAACCCTAGAAAATTTCTAAAATTTGTTAACACAATGATCCATGTTATCAGTAACACATTGCGTATAATAATATAAAAAGGAAAGATGTGTTACTTCATTACATTTCAGTTTCCAACTAAAAATTGATTAATCATCAGTAATAAAGGAAGAAAACCTCCAATTACAAAATTACATTGAAAATTGAAAAAAAAAACTTTTATCTCAGCACAGTTTAGTTTAGTTATATTAATGGCCCTTTTTAAAGCCTCACTAGGGCTATTTTGGGAGAAACCTCGTAATTTTGAACCGTGGTCAAATGACGAGAACGGCACCCGCACTGTCACGCCCCTCTCCAAATTTTCACACCACGGGGATCTTCTTATTTTTAAGCAGAGAATATTCTATAATTTATCAAAGCATTATTATTAACGAAGCTTTTGATTGCAGATTATTCGAAATATTGTTTATTTTTATTGGAAGATAATTATGAAATTTTTTAAAAATATTACTTCCATTTTAAAAATACAATTAATTTAAATATGTTGAAGCACGGACAAAAAAAGGTTCGCTTAGTGACTAACATTAAATATCAAGCAAAAATCTTTGACCCACCCTCCATTAAAACCAATTAGAATGAAATGACAAAGAATTCTTTAACACAAATTAAATAATAAACAGGGAGAGAGAGAGAGAAAAAAATACAACTCTCCAAATACAAGCACGCACGCGCACATACATACAAAAAAATACAATTCTCCAGATACAAGCACGCACGCAAACACACACACACACACACACACACACACACACACACACACACACACA
>JAPMOR010051264.1:47419-60837 GCA_026543865.1 Argiope aurantia
ACACACACACACACACACACACACACACACACACACACACACACACAAGCATGAATTCCCTTATGTGCAGGCAGGAGAGCGTTCGAAAATATTTAGTTACCCTGACAATATTCAGAAATCTAATTCCTTCACTTCTTTTTCTTTAATTGATCTAATTCTTCTTTAGAAATGAAAACACAAATTTATTTGAAAAATCAGTTAAATGATTAAACTATTTTGTAAGAACAACAGAAAAAGAGTGATGATTAACAATTTTATACAAAAATATTTATGGAATACCAACGTCAACGTCACTTGATAATGTTAACTAAGTTTTAAAAATTTTAATTTACAAAAAAAAAAGATAATGAATCTTTCTCTTCAGTTACTTTGTTATATTATATTGTATAATATTTTTCCTAAACGGTATTAATAATTTAAACTTCATACAATTATTTCAACCCTTTTCATATTTTTGTTCAAGAACTTCACCAAAATCAAAATTTATATTCTTCCCTAAACTTAAAACAAAAGTGAAAAAAAACTAATTAAATGCACAACTCATTAATCTGTACGTTAACAACACTGACCCAATTTCAGGTAAAAAAAATGCCATTAAAAATTCGTACATTTACATCTGCTCTTTTAACTTCATTTCCCACACACAACATTCCCCTTCTAATACATAATTTCGATTATTTTTCAAGAAGTATTATCCGATAGCCAATAAGAGAAGAAAAGTTTTTTTCGCTGCTCATTAAATTTCCCAGATTCTAGAAGTCTTTTTAACTTCCATTCATTTATTTTCCATTTTGGTTACCCTTATGTTTATTTCCTCGCCTTCATTTCTCTTTTTTTTTTTACCCACATACGTTGGTTGCAGGGAAAATGAGTCTCCAGAGACGAAGGCGGATTGTGTTTACATTCAACTTTCCTTTTACCCTTGATGCTAGATTATTCCGTGAAATTATTTTTAGAGAAACAAAGATGGTCAAATAGTAGTGAAGGCGTATTTGAAGAAAAGGTGAGATAAGCCTCTACTAATTATCTGTTTGGGTACCAAGAATGTTTTCTTACATTTTTTTTTTGTCTCGTATCTGGAAAAAAGTCTTTGATTTATTGGAGGGTAAAGAAATGGAAGATTTCAATTCATTATATGAATAGAATCATATTTGTTATACAGAAAAAAATTATCTTTTGTACTTTCGTGTTATTCTGAAGAGTTAAGCAGTGTTTGGTAAATTGACTTTTTGCGTGATCATTAAAGGAATGCTCTTAATTTAATGGCAGTTTGAGTCCCCTTTTGCGTGTTATGTTGAGAAATGGATTTCAAAATACATATGTGAAAAATCGTCTTTCGATGTTAATAAAAAATAATTTGCTTTTATTTAATTATTCACTTTATTTAAAAGGATTGTTACACAGTTTCATTATAATCAGTTGAAATCATTTCAAGGCATACAAATATTCCAGCAAAAAAAAAAAAAAAAAGAATTGTTATGATTTTTTGAAAAACAAAATCTATTTTTAAAAAGAAATCGAAATGTGCCACATGCATGCAGAAATATCATAGATGGAAATCCGTTGTATTTGACAATTCACAAATGTGTAAAATGTGTTCAGATATTTTTGAGAATTGAATTACTTTTTCCTGCTTTTGTTATTACATACTAATTTTTATGGTATTAAAGTGGCAAAATTAATTGAAATAACCTCAAATACAGTAGAATGCAACATCGAATTGTTATTCAAAATTAATTTTAAAAATCGTCTTTCCGTATTATTAATTGAATAATTTGTTTTTATTTAATTATTCATTTAATTTAAAGGATTGTTATATAGTTACATTGCAATCAATTAAAATCAATTCAAGGAATCAAAAATAGTCCAACATTAAAAAAAATGTTATAATCAAATTAATATATTCGATAATCACAGTTTTTTTCTCACAAAATCTACTCTTATGAGAAATAAAAATGTGCCTTATACGTAGATGCAGAAATATCATTGATTTTATGGAATCTATTGCATTTGATCCCTCAATCCATAAATGTGTGAAATACAAATATATATTTTGAGAATTGCATGATTTTTTCCTGCTTCTGTCATTACATACTAATTTTCTGGTACCAAAATGGCAAAGTTAGTGGACATAATAGAAATTACCGTAGAAAGCAGCATCGAATTAATTCTAAATATTGTCTTTCAGTATTATTAATAGAATAATCTGTTTCTATTTGATTAATCACTTTATTTAAAACGATTGTTGCACAGTTTCATTACAATAAATTGAAATCAATTCAAGGAGTAAAAATATTCCAGCATATAAAAAAATGTTCAGTTGGAATGAACATGATGCAATGCACAAGTTTTTAATGTTTTCTTAATTCACTTTTAAAAGAAATCAGAAATTTGATGAAATCTATTGCATTTGATCCATCAATCTATAAATGTACATACATATATTTTGAAAACGGAATGATTTTTTTTCTGCTTCTGCTATTGCATACTAATTTTCTAATAACAAAATGGCAAAGGTAGTGGAGATAGTTGCATAGATCGTAGAACGCAGCACAGAATTATTATTCAAAATTAATTCTAAAAATTATCTACAATCAATTAAAATCAATTCAAGGAATAAAAATATTCTAGATCAAAAAACACAAAAAATTGTAATGGTGAAATTAACATGATGCATTACATTTTTTTTTTTTACAAAATTTACTTTTTAAAGAAATTAAAATGTGCTACATGCATGCAGAAATATCATTGATGCAATCTATTACATTAATCTCTTAATCCGTAAATGTGAAAAATGCATTTTTCTCATATTTTTTGAGAAAAAGATGCATTTTTTTCCTGCTTCCAATACATACTAATTTTCTGGTACCAAAATGACGAAGATAATTGATATATTCACACAGATCATCAGAACAGACAGACAGAACGCGGCATCGAATTGTTATTCAAAATTAATTTCGGCTTTATTAAATTAATAGTACTTAGATATCAGACATCGTCCAATAGAATATTGCAAGGAAAGAGGAGCCGCAATGCCAGTAATTAATTTGCCGAAGATAAGGTTATGAATTTCGATAATTATGACAGGAAACATACCAAGAAAACATTTCGAGTTAACACTTTTTCGAACGCTATTAATTTGTTCTAATGTGTGCTACTTTTTACGACAAACACTGGGAAATTCGGATTCATTTCTATGTTAAAACGTAGTTAAACGACAATGGTAACGTAATAAAGTGTTATCATGGTTGACACCTTTTATTTCATTACACGATGATGAATATGCTAAATATAAAATATGACATAGTTTCAAAACATCAACTTTTGTGTTTTATCTACTTTGGGAATAGAAATAAAATTCTATTTGAATAATATATGTAACTATAATTTAATTTTTGAGTAATCTTTTCTCATCATTAAAGAAGTTTCTAAGTAAATTGGAAAGCTAATTATTGTTTTAAAAAGCGATCAAATCTCCTATAAAGATTCAGTACCATATAAAGAGAAAGTATTGCAATGGTGGGGAAAAAAAAAGAAAAAGCAAACCCCACGTGTTAGAAGAATCCAAAAAGAATATTCCTGGGCATTGTGTCTGTCTAAGTGTATGTCTTTTGTTTGAACTATAGTGTCCGTAGACACTACAGTTCAAATACTCTTTGCTCTAGATAGAAGAATTTTTTTTTTATTTATATAAGACATGTAGATGTATATCTAATTTTTTAAAATCTATCCATAGAAATTCTGTCTGTCTTGTTATCTCAGTACACTTAACATTATGATTACAATATATAAAGAGCTAGACGGATAAGAAAATTCGGAACACAGACGTACCATCGATTATGTGGATTCTTACTGAATTGAAAACCAGATTTATCAAATATTAACACTGCTTCTGCATGTACTTTGAAATGCAAGTGAATGCGATGACATATAGACTTGATACATGATATATGATATGTGGTCTTATAATTACAACTGTAGTTCTGTGTTAAATTTTCATTTTAATTAATTGGAAAAAATCTAGCTACATACTACTTTTCTTGCTACATCGCATCAACATGTCAGTGATTAATTACCAAAGATAAGACATTAGATTCGGTAATATTCCTAGATTCCTACTGTAGATCGATCCTTTGTAATTATTTTCACCAATGCCATGTTGTTAATGTGCAAATACCGGATCTCTTTTCTATAATATGACGTATACACATCGCATGTACAAATACAAAACTCTGGGCACAGATGACGTTTACAGCCTTCTCAAAGGTCTATAGTTTTGAGGAAGAAAAGGAGACATACATTTCTATTGCGGAGTGTGAGAGAAAATATCGGGCCGGTTTCATTGTATGAAAACTAAACTACTTTTTCTTTCATCTTTTCCTTCTGATCTTTTTATTTTTCTTTATATTTTGTCTTTCTTTATGTTAAATCTTCACTGTAACTGTAACCTAATGGAAGGTTGTAAGTTCGAAACCCGGGTCTTTCATGAATAAAGGCATGATGAGCATTAAATAAACTTGGATCTAAGTTCTTTCAATAATGGATTCAAATTACCCTAGTTGAGATTTGCTGTTTCAGGCTCTTATTTATCATCAAAGTTCCACTAAAAACAAATCACCAATCAACCAACACGAAATATGAAATCTATGAAGCATTTATTTAAATGATATATATATATATATATATATATATATATATTATTTCGTTTTCTAATATAATAAATACGTGTTCTTTCATTAAATTAAAAAGTAATACTCCTCGCTTTCTGATTTTAGATTTTCTTCTCTTTTTATTCGAAATTTGAAAGTATGATAATTAGAATTATTGATACGGGAATTATTATTATTGATTATAATGATTGATTATTGATACATTTTTAGTTTTTATATTTTTAATGGAATTTGGTGTTTGTTAGTGGAATTTCTTATTTTATATTAGGTTTGAAAAACCCCAAGATGAAAGTCATTTTAATATTTTTTAAAATTCTTCATAAGTGAAGGACTTAAATTTATATTCATTTTTTTTAATTTTTCGAATGTTTTCTAAGTAAATGTATTAATATTTAACGCATTACCCATAAATAAATCTAGAATCTATTTTTTCTTGCCTTTAGAGTTTATAGGTTTTCATTTATACATTTTTATAAACCACTACATCATTATCCTTTGCCTTGATTAAATTCTTCAAAGAGCCAATATCTTACAATATATTATAATAAAATTCTGCCTTGAAAATTATCTATTAAACAATTTCCATTCAATATATTTTTAATAACATAGGAATCCATTAATAAATATCTACTTTCTAAGTTCTCAAAGTTTACTAAAAGCTATAATAAAATTTTCAATTCTATTTAGAATAATCTTTTTGGAACATTTTGAATTAATAGTTTAAGATAAATTTAAAATTATTTCATCATCTATCCTAAGATAATCATATATTTCTAATTTGATTTGTTACGGTTGTATTCAGCGAAATAACAATTATTTATATTTTATGCAGTATTTACCCAAAATTTGATCCATATTATAAATTCTTTTGATTCGCAATAGAATCGATAGATTTCTGTTCTTTTAAAACCTGGATGAAATTTGATAAGAGCAAATGTATTGAAAGCAACGTCAGTTCATATCAATACTATACAAATAGTATGCTTCGGAATATATTCTTCCCTATGTTAACTGATATAGTTTTAAACAATGTAACGGATTTCGCTTTATAAAATTAAACCGCACATTTCTATAAACAGAAGTTATGAATAATGGAAATAATTAATGAAGGAAGATTTATAATATTTCGAGAGGGATTTCGCTTATAGTAATACAGAGTGATTTACTTATATTCAAACAGTTCGAAGTGAATTATTCTCCTTTCAACTGCAGTTCGTTCGTGAGGTTCCTCATTGCAACTATTTATTATAAATCTCTATTAACAATAACGGTAAGTGCATGCGGATGGGTGTAGGCACTCAACAGGCTAGAACGTTTGAAATAAATCTAAAAAGCCCGTGTATATTTTAGATGGTGCATCTTTAAGTTAATTTTCAAAATATGAATTAGAATTTTAATAAATCAAAAATTTCAAAAAAATAAAAAATAAAAATAAAACTCCAGAACTTTACTCCGAAAAAAAAATGCAAAAACAATTTCAGTGCAAAAATAATATTTACATCATCTTAGAGAAAATATTTGCAATGAAAAAATATTTTGCAGTACAATACTTTTCATTTTTAAATAATTATTTAAAAAAATTGTATGAAGCATATTATAATATATTTCACTTTGAAATGAAATTTATATCGTTTTTATTACTGATATTAATGTTTCTTCCTACTTTTTCCCCATTGTTGATGAAGAAGATATGAAGATTTGACTTATTTTTCATTATTAAGTAAGTTCCAGCATAAAATATGTTTTAAATAAAATTTGTGACATTTTTTATATTTCCATTTGAGTTATAATTTCAGAATTAAACAATTAGGAAAATTTTTAAAGAGCGCCCTTTTTTAAAACACTACTGCTCATTTCTGAGAAATAAGTGAATGTATTAAGTTACAAACAAAAAAATTAGAAAAATGCTTAGAACAAAACCATGTAAGATTTCTAAAATTATATAAGTTAGATGCCTCTAAAAATTTCTAATTTTAAAAATATTTTATTGAATAAGTTATTCAAACCAAGTTATGAAGCCATTAAACGATAAAACATTATTAATCTTGTTCAGCCAAATGCTTACCAGCTAGTATTAAACTGCAAAAATGTTAAGCATGTTCTCCTTGAAATTAATTTTATTTAATCAGTAATTTTTTTACACAAAGTTCTATTACTTCAGAATTTATTACAGTTATTTATAAAAAAATGTAAGCAGAATCGAAATATTAAAGCTTTTCTTACGTATTGTCCCCAAAATAACACAAATTTGACATAATTTCTTTTTAGAACCTTTTTGTTATCTTATTAATAACTATTATATGAAGAAAAAAATTATTCAGTATCAAAAATAATAAAGAATACATAACTTTTGGAATATATACATGTCTTTTGAATCAAATAATTTGTATATTTAAGCTATAAGGAACAATTAATGCTTAATTGTATAAGAATATCGACTAAGTTCAATGAAGTTCAAAACGTTGAAGGTACTTATAAAATTTTGAACTTCAGGCTAATATGAAATTGAAGCCCTAATATGAAATTGACCAAATCTAAGACTTATTAATTCATATTCATAGATTCATTTCGAAAAGAATTAAATAATTTTTTGAGTAAAGAAATTCAGTTTTTCTATTGAAAAGGTTTTTAATTTTAAAGACTAATTGCGGTAAATAAAAAAAATCATGCATTTCCTTTATTAAAAATTAAAGACTCTTAACGAATGCTATTCCTGAAAATCTGATCATTAATTGAGGCATTTACTTCAATTAAAATCTATATTTAGATCCATGTTAAGAACAAAAATGAAGATCCTTTTTCACGTATGTATCTTTAAAAAATTTATTAATGAGCGTATGTACCCATTTTTTTGTAGAAATAATAGGCACGCAGTAATTTTATTACTAAGTACTTTTAAAATAATTTAGCTGCGTGAGTATTAAATGTAAAATGATGAAATGCGAAATAATAATTATAAAAAAAGAAATAGAGTTCATTAAAAAATTGCAAACTAAAAATAATTAAAAAGAGAAAGAGGAATTTTTCCATTCCCTGCTCCTTTTCGTGGTGACTACCAATTTTAAAGGACGTAAGACAGGTTGTTAATAATTTTTTCGTATTTTTTTTATTATTTTCATTGAAAAGATTGTGAATGAAAGGGTTTCCAATTATATTTTTCTTTGTTTTCTCTGTTCTTAATGAAATTTAAGTATCCGAGAGAAATTTAATTGGATTATGCAGCAAGGAAATGGGCATATGTGACGAGCCAATTATTAATAAAGTCCTCGACTCCAATAATTAATAATGTCCTAAGACTGAGATGTCGCCCAAGCTTGTTCTCATGTTTCATTCTTTTAGTTTCCATATTTTACAATTTTAAATCTTATTTACTCCAAGATATATTCATATCAAGTTTAAATGGAACATAAATGATTTCTGAAAGCAGTAGGCTGGTTTTTAAATTCGGTTACTTCGGCATTCATTTAAGCTCACATTGAAGCAGTCAACATGTCAGTTCTCCTTTTTAGAATGTACTGGAATGAGTAAAATGAGGTTTATTCTTATTATTTTTTTAATTATAACTATATCTTATTGTCAAAGATTGTTCAAAAACAAATTATGGATAAAAATAACTGAGATGGATTCAAAATTTCATTCATTATATTGTTCATTGTTCAATAATTATGCAAAAAGATGCATGGATATTAAACAATGAAAAATAAAACGGCAAATCAGACCATTATAGAAGTGGAACATTATTTATTGCAAACCAAAACTAAGGAAAAAATTAAACTAGGGATAGAAAAAAAAACATTTATTTCAGAATCATTGTGCTTTATTTTTTTTATTACAGGGATGTAATAATTTAAAAGGATGAAAAACAATTTTTAAAATCACCTTTCTCATATAAAACAAGGCTAATAATCTTAGATCTTCCTATTTTCTTTCTGTTTTCTGTATAAAATTAAAGAGTTTTAGATATTTATAATTGGATTATGCAATAGAGTGAAAGTGAACGGCTTTGAGGCATGAAGCAAATGGTAAATGAATGCGACAGAAGATCTTGCTTCCCATATATTTTCTTTAATGATTCATTTTAGGCTTAATCATGCTTCAGTGGGTAGTGTGAAAAATCAATTTGAATTAAACAAGTTAATTTAAGCAGCTCATTATGTGCATACGTCTAAACTTTCATTTGTTTCAAGATGGGGATTAAGCAACGTCAACTGTTCCGTTGTAATTGCTACAGTTATACTAGCTGAATTTCCCCTCTGTGAATGGAATGATACAATTAGTGTTTTATTATAATTTCAGATTTCATGTCTCTTATTAAAAAAACACCTTCATTTAATTTTCCATACTCCAATATTTTAGGTTTGGAGCAATATCTAATTTCGGCTATTGCACCAAAGATTGAAGAGAACAAGAAAGAAACTATTTGCTAGTGATTAAGGGGGCAGTGAACTTTGAAATCAGTAAAAATGCGCAGAAACATGAAATTTTACTTTTATTGTTTCTTTATCAAAATACTTGTTTATACTCAACTAAAATAATGTTAAAATATGTAGTGTTCAATAAAATGAGTATTTCAAAAACTTGGAGAGAACAAAGTACATTTTAATGGCTTTTCTCAAGATGATGTTGTGATTAGATTGAAATGTTCCAGGTGTTTTAATTTTTGAAGAAATTAAGTAGAATTGATAATAAAAACTTCTGTCAAAAAATAAGTTATGCATTTTATAGTTCCAGTTTTTTTTAGATAATTAAAAGTCAATTTTAATTAAGAAAAACATGAACTTTTTATGAAAATTCAGTAAGTGTGCATAAAAATATTTCTAAACCATTAACATTTAATTGAAAATACAAAACCCTACACAATTTTATTCCAAATAAATTTACATTGGATAATAAGCAAAAAATAATAGAAAAAATAAAAAAAAACAGTCTAAATATATAAAAAGTTTAAAAAAATTATATATATTTTAATTAAAAAAATAATATTCAGTTTAAAAAAGTTATTTAAAAGAAAATTGACGTATTCATATTTTTGCATTAAAATTTCATAATTCTAAGTGAATAATTCGTCTAATAGAGCTCACCGTTCCCTTAAAAAAACCCAGGTTATTACCAAAGAAAATTCCACCGATAGATTGACAGATATTGGCCAAGAACTAGATTGTAGTTCTATTTGTTGAGAGACTCAACTTCTTGTTTTACATTACAAAGGTGCCACAGATGTTATCTTACTTTTTTATTTGAAAAAGGAAGAAAGTAATTTAATATTTTCTGGCCAAACACGCCATACAGAGAGGATATTTGCGATTCCATCTAACTCGCAATTAAATATCTAATGTCATGATATCTAGGTTGTGTGACGAGGTGAATTGCAAAATATCAACTTCATCATTGAGGAGGAATGAGATATTATAAAAAATTGAGAAGTAATAAAGTCCATAGAACTTTAATTCCACTTTTCTAATTTTTATTTGTTTGAAATTGAATTATTAGTAATTATTGTTATAAAATCAAAATATCGCACAAAATATATAGATAGAAATATATAGAAAGGGATATGAGAGACTATGTCCAACGTTATAGAATAAGTTGATTAAATGTGTAGTAATTAATAGCTCATTTATGTCACTGATTATTATATCTATGGAATTAACTTTATAGATTTTTGAGATCTAAAGTGTATTTAAAAAAAATTCTAACCTATATAGAAATCCACTGATTTTGCTAAAATGATTTGTCTTGGTGTTTAATATTGAGCACAAGGAAAAACTTTGTGTTCAGCAAGGACGTTAATCAGAAAAGTTGGGGAACTGCTGATCTAAAGAAGGGAAAGAAGAAATCATGCTTGCATTTTAAAATTTATTTTTTAATGTAATAAATTCTAATAATTTAATGGTTTTAAAAATTTATGCAAATATGTTAAAAGTAAATTACGGTCAGATTTTTAAAAAGATTTTGATATATTGTCATCTAATTTTGTAAGTTTCGTTCATGACCAGTCTACTACAAATAATTCGTTGAGATTTTTCTCTGAGAGAAGCAATATTTTCTTTTAAAAGATTTTAACCAGATTGAAATGAATATAAAAGCGCTTCTCTATTTATCTATAGCGCTTTTTAACCATTTTTTATTCTATCAGTTTATTAACCTCGAAATAAGGATGAGATGCTTCCGGTATTCGCAAGCCCTGGTGGGTACAAGAAAAGGTGAGAGTCTGGATCTTCCTATCAATGAATGGATGTACTTCCTATCAATAAGGGACGTACTTCTTTAGGTTGTGGCTCTTAGGAATCAACCACATTTCACGCCAGTGTTGCCGTCGTGGCGGTCCGGTCATTCAGTATTTATTATCCGTGTACCATCCGGCAGAACGAAGAGTCACTGATATGACTATCAGTTTACTAAGACAAAATTTTGTTTTATGATGCAAATACAGTATTTGTTATGGAATTCCAAATTTTGTTATATAAAAGCAAATTTATATTTTGATGTGAATTATTTTTGATTTGCATACATTCTTCAGATTTATTTAAACTTGCATTTGCATTACTTGTAGAAAATAAATAATTCTTATATAATAACACATCAATTTTTGAATTTTTAAAAAAAATATTCCTTTGAATATTATGTTTCATAGTCTAAAAATTTAATAAATTATTATTATTTTGCACAACTAACCTTTTTATAAGAAGGAATTAAAAATTATTATTTTTATATTAATTCCTGGCAGCAGATGCGTCCATTTAAAAAATATAACAGGTTTACGATATTTCATTACGATCGAACTTTTTAAAATACCCGTGTGCGCGAATATTAAATGTGAAAAAAGGAAACAAAAAGTTAGGTCATTATAAAAAGAAGGAAACAGAGCTCATTAAAAGACCAAAATAAGAAGAAAAAAATATGAAAAAAATTCATTTCAGACTCTCTCTATTTTCTGTTCCCTATTCGGTGGAGCAATAATTTTAAAAGGGCGAAGGGTGGCTTGTTAATAGCCTTTTCATCTTTCTCCGTCCCCCCTGAAAACAAAGTTTGGAATAAAAAGAATTCATTTTTTTTTATTCTTAATGAAATTTAAGTTTTGAGAAGATCTTTAATTGGATTATGCAGCGATAAAAAGACCGAATGTGATGTCTCGAATTTCTAATAATGGTATGTGGCAGAAAGGCCTTATGCGTGTCTTTGTTTGTGTTGTGACAAGTGTTCGGCTGTCGCATACTTCAATGGAGAATGTGAAAAGTTTATTAATGATTAAATGAAATGAGTTTCTTCCACTACTTTGACGTCTAAATCAAAACTTCTTAGTTTAATTTTATTTGAGAACATAGAATAAGCAGTTTTAATGCCATTCACTCTAAATAAAATTCAGTTTTCTACTGAATATCACTATTTTAAGAAATATACTTAAGATTTTTTTATTATTTCAAAGTTTATTTAATTATTGATCATGCACTAACTAATAATATTATGCAACAGAAGAGCCATAATTAATACATAAACTGTTTTTGAATTTATGTTCTTTAACTGTATTTTAAAGATTTAAATGGCATGGTTTATCAAGGATTTTATTAAGTATTTTAATAGGTTAAAATATATAATAAATCCATACTTTTAAAATACAGCCATTTATTTTGTTAAGACATATCATCAAAGATATATTATGAAAAAAAAATGAAATCTGGTATCACAAATTTTAAGGCATCATGTGGAAACATTATTTTAAATCATTGCTGGCCTCAATTAATTTAAGTCATTAAACAGTTTAAATCGTTTGAAACAATCACATGACTATCAGATTACACATGCTCGATTTTTAGATAAACGATGTGTTTTTTTCATCTCAAAATCGAGCTCCAACATTTTTTTTTGGAAAATTTAAACTGGTTTGGAATGATCATGTAACTACTGTATTGAGCAAACGTTAATTTTCAGAAAAGCGATGTTTTTTTTTTCTTCTTGATCTCAGAATCTTTCGACTACCAAAACTTTTTTCCAGTTAGAAAAATTAAAAACAAAAGTTTAAAAAAATATTTATATTATCATTATAATATATATATATATATATATATATATATATATATTCAAAACACTTTTCTTTTTTCGATACATCCCTTCACTGTTTCGTGTTGATTTTCGTTTCCTTCTTTGTGTTTCTTGGGGAAATAACTTCTTACGACCCTGACATTTATTGGTCAGACTGGAAAATCGAGTACATGGTTGACATTAGCGCTAAGTTGTAAAGGTTTGTTGGCAATATGACCTTCTTTATCATTTTCTAATAGCACTAAAAGAAAAAAAATGTATACCTGAAAAGCGATAATTTGATAATTTTCTGCCCATGCATTTTGTGGTTTCAAAATCCTCAAACCAAAACAACATTTTGTTCTCACATGATAAAAATATTTATGCAAAGCAAACTTTACTCTAACTTCATTTAATCTACTTTGCTTTTCTAGCAGGCTATTAACAGTGTTTTAATTTTCACAAGTAATAAGTTTAATTACTTGAAAATAGTTAGCTACTATCACCTTTGATTTCATTCTGCATAGATGAGCTTCCAAAATCAGTTCTGAACTTTGATATACTGCTAATACATAAAACCATAAATATTTGTTGAATAAAACAATAAGATTTGACCTAAAAGATTTTTAGCCGTTGAATAAAAAAATATTTTCTATGATACTTAAACATTATTAAGATGTTTTCTCTAATTTCTAATAAAATGACGTATTTCGGTTTAGGAAAACCTCG
>JAPMOR010051265.1:9953-20890 GCA_026543865.1 Argiope aurantia
TATATATATATATATATATATATATATATATATACTAATTATTTATATATTTCTGCCTTTTCTTTCTTTTTTTTGTGGTTTAAAAACAAATTTTTTAACCTTTGAGCTACTCGGTTCTTTATTTCTAAATTAGAAAAAAAGTTAAAATAATAAGAGAAGGGGAAAGTTTCATACTGGTACTCTACATTAGTTTTTTATTGAAATTAAATAATTAAAATCCAGTTGCTTTGAAAATATCGGGATTAAATAACATGATAAAAAGACTACTAAGAATGTGGTTTGGATATTCTGGAAATTTGATTTACAATAAATTAACCATCTACAGCAATCAGCTGATTTACATCAAGTGAATTAGCTATTTTAAAGAGTACTATCACTGAGTACGGTAATTCGCAATAAAAACCCTTATTACGTTTTCAAACTGCAGAAGCTGAATAGAGAAAAAAAATATCTAATTGTTCAGGCTCCGTAGGTTCATTTCTTAATATCTTTAAATATAGAGAGACAAAAGACAACCTTAGATGACAATCCTAGAAGTCAATGGTTTGTTTACCTGGAACTAAAAGATATAAATGTCTAGACGTTCTGATATCATGTTGACAATATCTCTGATTTGACTGCCATAGTTTAACTAACGAAAATAGTAATCGCAAATATCAGGTTAATTGGTGGACATCTTAAGAAATAAAAAAATATATATGTATTTACAATACATTTTAGATGTAGATGTATAATAATATTAGATATTTGTGATAGTCTTTATCCATAATGTTCTTGAAGATTCAGACAAAACTAATCGTTCAAAGCATGTTGAAACAAAATGAAGATCCATTAACAGAAAAAAATGTGTAGCAGAATGGAAAATAAAAATATAATGCTGTGGAACCTTTAATTTTACCTATGAAGGAAAAATATAATGAATCAGTATAAATATTTCAAGCTATTTATTCGTGTTCAAGCTTATCCGTGTATTGATGAATCAATCATTGCTTCCATGTTGGAAAAAGATCCAAGATTCTGACGATTACGGGAAAAAGGTAGTGCTGTTTCGAATACTTCTAAATAGAAATCATTGGTAACTTTACAAAATCCTCCGGTTCTGACATCAACTACAATTTTTTAAAATATATTTGTAGCACACGTAAAAAAATAATAAACCAAGCTCTACAACTTAAAAGAAACCGTCATGTCCTCTAGCTTTTGCCAAAGCATGTATTTTAATGTACAATATTTTTTAAAACCCTGTAAGGGAAATATTGAAGAAGAAATAAGAGAAAGTCATTGCAACTCTTGTGAAACATGGGTTTACCTAAATGGATGCTGCAAAATTAGATATATTTAAGAAAGAAAATGAGGAGGAAAAAATTCAAACTATGTAGTTCCGTAAATACAAATAGCGTTTCCTCAAGACATTTAGAGCAAGAGATTAAAGGACTAACATAACATAGATTTAGAGGATGATTTAAGTCCGATGTTTACAGAAGAAATTGATTTTTTATTACATTCTAGCCCCCTTTCGCGACCAACCGATTTGTCAATCTTAATTCTCGTTAAAATTTTCATAATTAAATATTTTTTGTAACACTTATTTTAATAGCTTCTTCATAAAAATATTCTAAAGCTTCAAATTTTGATAGTCATATAATTCATCCATAATATTATAAAGGCCTTCAGCCATAACGTAATATGTGTCTCTCTATTTTTCTGTTAGCTCCCGTAAATTTAAAAGGGAAATGGTTAAATTGTAATTAATAGAAGAACATTTTTTACTGAAACGAAGCATTTTTTTCTTTAATATGAGTACTGATTATAGAGTTGCTGAGTATTTAAACCTAATGGGCATTAAGGAATATCCTTCTCAATTTATATAATATCTCAAAAGGTTTTCTACAAAATTTTCTTAGATTCATCATGAACAGATCAATTAATTAACAATGTTTAGCTTTAAATGCATGAAACTTTAAGAAAATTAACGGAATCGTTTGAAATAATCGGTCGGAAACATGTTAAGCCTTCAAAACCAAGTAGAGTTAGCAATCAGAACACAATGCGCATGAGTGAATTTTCAACGCCAATTATAGTAACGCAAATGCGTGAATTTTCTACACCAGTTGGAGGAACGCTACGCAGAATAGAAAATTTTAATTTCCTTTTTTCTGTTTTATTTTAATTCAAAAGTATTTCAGAATGAATCTGAAAGATCAATTAATTAACAATGTTTAATTTTAAATGCATCAAACACTAAGAAAATAAACAGAATCGTTTGAAATAATTGGCCGAAAATATGTTAGGCCTATCCTCGTTAGCGTGGGGGGTGGGAGGGGCTGAAGCCTTACTCATTTGGCAGTTGGGAAATGAAAAGATTTTGGGGCGAGAAAGTTAGTCTTTAATTAATAATTAAAATTCTAATTAAAAATTCAAAAAAGAGACCCCAAGTGCACATTCCCAACGTCCAAGGTAAAATGTGCCAAATTTGGTAGCTGTAGGTCGAACAATCTGGCCTGTTGAGCGCCAATACACACACACATTGAGCTTTATATAAGTATAGATTTCTTTATATATATATTTCTTTTTAATATATTTCTAGAAAATCCCATGATGTTACACATATGGAAGATTATTGAATATGGAAAATAGTAGAAGATATACAAAAAAAATCCCTTCTGATTTAAATTCAGTTAAGGAGGCATAATTCAGAAACATGGCTCTCAGATCAAAGATTTAAAATATATACATTCAAGCATTAATTAAAACTCCTCGAAATTTTTCTAGAATGTGTAAATACTTTATATAGTAGTGATCATATCATTAGAAACAAGCCTGATAACAATATCCAAATGGAATTAACTTTATCTTTAAATTTTAATTCTAGATGACGGAATTGAATCATCATATATTTGAATCCAAAGAGCGAATTACTTAATTAAATCATTGAAACTAAGAACAAAAATTATCACCCTAAGATTTTTTTTATGAAATTATATATTTTATCATTTAAAGATAAAATTCTTAGATATGGTACCAACATTTTAAGAAATCAGAAATTGCAAGAGAATCTTATATAAAAGATTTCTATTTAATTTTTAAAAATCGAAATCATACATGAGAATACACTATAGAAATTTTGAAAATAAAAATTTCAAGAATTTTCAAATATCGGCAAATAAATAAATTATTTAAAATAAACTGATTTAAAAGAGTATTTACAAGAAGATGTCTCATTTATTCAAACGATTTATAACAAATTATTTTAGATCCATTTGAACCTATATTTTAAAATTTAGTAACATACACCTTATTATTGTTATATAAAGTCACTATTTTATAAAACATATATGAGACTGAGAAGATTTTGTATATCGTTGATTGTTTTCTTGCTTTTTATATCTTCAAATATTCCATTTCCTTTACAAATTTATCTTAAAAGAAACTATTATATCCCAAGTGAAAAAAGTTACAAAAAAAAATTATAATACGCATTAAAAAAGGAAGTGAGCCGAAAATTTCTCCTTGAACTGGATGTTTCAACGTTCTTCAGTAAGGCGTCTCAGGGAAAAAGGCAAAATGCCTAGTACATTTTTTTTTCTTTCTGTTGATAAATAATCAACTTCAAATTCCGGAGGTAAATGAAAGATGGAAATGCATATAGAGAATGCAGAAAAGAAAATTTCTTCTCACTCATGGATTTCAAGGAATTCAAAGAATAAGATGGAATTAGAAGGTTCGAATGTGCGGTTGGCAAATCGAGAAGTTTTTCTTAAGAACAGAATTTAGTATAAAGACATCAGAGAGTCGGTGACAAGATTTGTCATTCCTGAATAAATAGGCAATATTCAATACCTCTTTCGAAACCTTTTTGAACAACCCTCTTTTAGAGTGTTATCGGATGGTATATCCGAATTACTTCTTTCCTGAGGATAGTCGTTCGGCAAATGGAAAGCACAAACTAAATCGTCGGAAAATGGAATACAGTTGATATTTAAAGCAGATATTTAAATATGGAGTTCGTCAAGTATGTGGAGTAAAAACCTTTGCTATTGATAAGAAATGCATCATAATGAATGTATAATTTCATAGAACATTGCAGATCGTTATTGTATATTAAATGTATTTGGAAATAACAATTATATTTCTTTAAAAATATTTGGTCTTTACTAAAACTTTTGTTATGAAATGGTATATTTCCATTTTTAGTAAAATATTATTTTTTATGAATACATATAAGATTCCCTGAAAACTCTTTTTAAATTCTCTTGGATCATAAATCATTTAAAATTTATAAGAAATTTAGAATTAAAAATGCGATTTTTTTTTATTAAGTACTTCATTTTAGAGTTTTGTATATACATATACACATTTTTTATTTCGTTACAATTTATTGCCATATTTTTATGGCCAAAGATTATGGTCAAATCAATTCATATTATACTAGTATTCATATTATAAAATTGATGCAAAAGATGAGCAAAAAAAAAAACCCCAAGGAATTATGTGAAAAATGCAATAACACATTTTAAAGCCAATTGCTTTTATTTTTATAACAATACTAAGGCTGTTATTGGTAATCTCCATCACAAGCAGGTGAGAAAAATAACATTCGAATAACATGTCGTAAGTCAATGCTGATTTCTTGCTCATTTATGCATATATTTCTGAAAATATATTATAATAATATACATACTTTCTTCCTCGTTGAAAGAAATTCTTTCAATTTCAAGAACTGAAATTATGGGATGGTTTGTTAGATCTCCTGTTCCATTTTATTGTCGAATTTGATCTAAAAAATTCTCTTTTTTTTTTTTTCTTTTAGACTTAGACTCGCAATAAAGATAAATAGAAGACATTCAGAGGAAATAGAAAAGGTGGTTGAAAAAAGTAAGAAAAAATTATCGTATATATTTTAGAGAGGATAAACTTAAAAATATCCATTCGGAAATTTGACAAGGGCCACATTGTCATTTGCACAGATTGACTTAGTACAAATTTATATTTTTTTCTTTGTTAAAAATTTAGCAAATACTATTAGAATTGTTGATTTTCATATTTTAAGTATAAAATATCTCACGAAGAATACAGCAACTATATTTTATATTTTTGGTATGTTTATAGATCTTTTCATATTACATTTTACAAAGCAAAATATAATAGACTCCGAAATAATGAGAGCAGAAATTCAATTTATAATTTTTTATTAAAGCATATTTTATGCAAAAATTACTTCATAAATTTAATTAATTTTTACATAATGTAAGAAAATATAAATGTATTTTAGCAGCAACAGTATCCAATCATCCAAAGTGACACAGCAAAATATTGTTTAATGTCTCATAAACAGTGACAGTCTCATTACATTTCTCATCACATTATTTACTTCTTAGAGATATAATTTTTTTTCTTTTTCATTTTGCTCTACAAGAAAATTCTTTTTTTCGGCGGACATTCGGAAATAGATAAAAATAAAAGATTGTAATGAATAATGATTATAAATATAATATTCTAAAATTGAGTTTTCATATTTCAAACTGCCATAATGAAACGGCAATGTCTACAATTTCCATAAAATCGACTCTCATCAAATTGCGATTATTAATAACATTCCTGCACACAAGGTAATTACATTTAGTTTAAAAAATTAATCTGTATTTACAAAGTGTTGGTAATTTCAAACTAGTTTTCCAATCTAATTAATCGCTGCTAAGCATAAACTATTAAATTATTTTCGACTCCCCTAATTTAACTCTAAATGAATTGAAAACTCAAATTCGGGAAATTCCATTCCATTTAGGATAACTGTTAATTATAAAATATATAGAAGCGAAATTTTACGAAAACACTTTCCGTCTTTGAGGGTAGGAATAAAAATGCCTCGAAATACGACGAGTAGATAGAGAATTTCAAGTTCCGAAGTAAATGTTGTTTTTTGGCCCCACACGCGATGACTACCTCATTACATTTTGCCTCATTCTTAGTTCCATTTTAGAGACTTTCAATTTCTTCTCTGTATTTCGCTCTGGAGAAAGAAACTCTGAGGCATCCTTCATTTGCATATTAACCTTCGGAGATTCTGCAAACCTAGTTTCAGAGAGAAAACACGATTACTTTGGAAGTTTGGAATTAGTTTCATCAAAGTTCACTTTATATTTTGAGGTTTCTTTTCTAATGCAGAAATTCTGAATGAAAAAAAAATACCTTTTCTCTTTTTTGCACTTTGAGTATCAATAAATTTATTTCTGAACTGATGATGACTCATTTGTTCATTTTCGTTTGTTCTAATTTTAAGGTTATGATCTCTTTATTACTATTTTTTAGTTACTTTTTTATATATTAATTTACGAAGTTTCCTTTCTAATAAAAAACAATTTCAAGTAAAAATGTATTGTGTTTAATTTTTTGAATCGTAATTAGCTTCAACATTTCTAAATGACACTCTGTTCACTCTCAGGCATATTTGCTTCCATAAATGAAATAATTAATTTCTATTAAGCAAACAATATTTTTTTAGAATAAAATACAAGAGATTTTCGTATCTCTAAATTAAAAATTTCAAATTGTCGAAGCGCAGTTAATAAAAATTGATATTTGAAATTGTTGCACATGAAAAATGGAATTTTTGGTTAAACAATAGCAAAGGTAAATGAAAACTACAAACAATTTTGAATTGATTCGATTACAGTTCACAATAATTTATTAAAAATTGTTAGCTAGAAGTAAGCACTCAATGTATTTTTTTTTCAATACTTAAATGTTCGAAATGTTAGATAAAATGCCATTTAGGATAATTGGGAACAATGACCAGAGTACTGATGAAGATGTTTTTACTTTAAGGATCTCTAGAGTAAGATGATAATTACATTCACATTGATTTCAATAAAAACTTCTGGCATTTACTTTAGTTGAAACCATATGCAAAAATGTGATACCAAAACGTTTTTAAATGTTATTTCCAATTCCTTACTACGATGAGTTCCAAGGCTCACGCACTTATACATTTCTTGGATATAAAGAATATAACAGTTAAGAGTAATATTTAATTGTTAATACTAGATTTTTACTTGAGAAACAGGACAGGGTGCTTAAATATCCTTGAAAATTTTCATCATAGGGTATTAAAGAGCAGAACACAATAAAACCTTTTTTTTGCAGCATTTTGAATAATTTATTATAGGATAGGAAAGAATATTATACTTTTCAATGCGTAGTATATTGTTCCGCTACAAATGTTGAATAATTTATGCAAAATTAGAAACTAAATTTACAATGACTCTGTAATACGATATACATAATATTTTCCACTTGTAACATTTGGTTATTATCAATAATTGATTCTAATTAATAATGAGTATAGAAGAGAAAAGAAAACTGTTTTCAAAGTATAAACAAAAACGTGACGCTGAACAAATTTTTTGCTTGGAGAACGGAATCATCTATAGTTAATGTCTTTAATAGATATATATATTTAGATCCTTTAACTTGAATTTATCATAATGAACAATCATTATTTCCTGTCGAAAAGATTGATGAAATTAGTGGTTGTCACCTGAATACAAAATAATTGTAGAGCACCAATTTGATTAACTCAAAATTTGTTTTGATAATTAATAATAATTTAACATTTCAGAGAATTGGATAAAAATTATGCAACCAGATGTTATTGTATAATAGATATTTTCAAGTAGTTAAAATATAAGAAAAAAATTAGTCGAATTGGAGATTAACCACTTAACTGTTTAATTTTTGTTACTATCTAATAAGATGGCACCTTCTATTTGGGAATATTTTCTTATTTTAATTGAAATGGAAATCCAATAAATATTTGACTTATCTATGTATTCGAAGTAATTTGAATATTGAATTTTAATCGTAATGAATGGTTTATGTTTTGCTTAGAACTATCAAAATTCGATAAATCGATGCACGTATGGCATTCGGGCAAAACAGTTAAGTGGTTAAAAGTACTACATGAAATGGAAACTCTATTTTAACTTCAAAAATAAAATTATATTTCTTATTAATTTTAAATTGTATCTTTAAATCTTATAAATTTCATTTTAATTCCTGTCAATAATCACTATCTGTATTTATAAAATTTTATTCCAGGATTTTTCCAACAAAATTAATTATAAAAAATTATAAATTACTTCAAACTGAAGATATTAAATCGGTACAATATTTAGACTAATTAGTTAACAAAGTAATGCATTAAAACATTCTGTCAAAAGAAATATGAGAAAAAATCGTTGATTTGTTTTATTCACATTGGTTACGAAAATTTCAACTATAATTTTTTCTCTCACAATAAACGAAATTGTCGATTATTTCCCGTAACCAAAGAGTAAATATTCATCGAAACGTTATTTTATATATCACAATATTGAGATGCATAAAATTTGTTTGGGGTTCATGCTTACACTTTCTTAGCTGCTGACCGCAGTTGATATGATAAAAAAAAAGGAGAAACTCGAAGAAAAAAAAACAGCAGCGCATAAATAACTGCAGAAGTGGGAATTTTAATTTTGATTTCAGCTTACTAATTAAATTAAATTCATTTAAAAGTCAAAAATATTGGTTTAATTATTTCTTTCTTTCACGTGAAATCTTTCTTTTCCATTTTCGCTTTACTTGCAAAGTATTTAATTTGAATAAAAGTGTTTTAATTTTACTCATGTATTTGCTCATTTTTATTTGTTCGACTTAAAAATGAGAATGATTGAAAAAAAAGTGTTAAAATTATATATACATTCAACGAGATTCGAAGCATTTGCACATTCGGTTTAAAATCAACCCAGCTATTTGATGTAACAGGGATTTAAAAATATAACGGGAGAAATGACGAATAAAGAATTTCGTTTTCATATTTCATCTCAGGTAACAGATTTGTCAAGAATATGTAACCAGCTTTCACAATAAACAAAATATAAGAACGAGTATAAAGTTGCAGCTACGAAGCCCGCCAATTTAGAAGACTTGGAATTGAACTGATTTCTACATTTTACTTACAATTCCTATTTATCTTACTGGTTATACTAGAGAAGTAGGTTAAAACGAATCGAGTTTTTAGTAGAAGATCGTTTGGAGACCAGATGGTACTTCTCTTAATCCTCTCGAGGTGCGGTCGTTTTTATTCTTTTATAAATTATCCTAGCAAACCTTATTGTTCAGAATTATCCTTTTAAAGAAGTTCGAAAACTTTGAGAAACTCATAAAGGCAGAAGAATAGTAATCAAAGGAAGTTTGAAAGCTTTATACTAATTTACCTGAGTGAATTTCGAAAGCATACATCCCCATTTTTTTGTTTTAGAAATAAGATTCCTCAAAATTTGTGTTACGCAATGTTATTTAAGGGAAATATATCTTGAACTGAACTTTCACTTCACTATTTTTATTGTTTAAAGATATATTCATAATGAAAAATAAATTTAAAAATTAGGAAATTATTTAATATTTAATAGTTTTTCTTAAAATTTTAGCTTTGAATGCTGTTGAATTTTATTTCTTTGTAAAATAGACATATATTAGTAATATGGATTCAATTGTTTGAAGTTTTTATATGCAAATGAAAGCATATTTTAATAATTTAATTAGTATCGACTTTATTTATCTTAAACATCTAAATCTGTAACTAAACAAAGAGGTTTTCAGCATAAACAAAATTCACTCTAATTAATTGCCCGCTTATTAAGTAAAGAATTCTCTTCTGTGAAAAGATGCTCCAATTTTAAGTTAATTTATATTCATTTACCTATTACAGCTCAGTGAATTCAGTATTGTTATGATATATACGATATTTTGGATGATAGCATAAAATTTGCATGGATGCTAATAATCTTATGAAAAGTATCAGAATAACCACTTACTCTTACATTTTGAATTTTGAATATAAGACTTTCTCTTTCAAATATCTCAGGGCTGTTGATCATTCTATATATATTTTAAAGTGCAGATTTTTATGAATTCTATATTTAAAACTAATAAAATAAAGTAGTAAAATAATATATATATATATATATATATATATATATAAATTTTATTAAAAGAGTTGAAATATTTGCTGCTAAATTTCTATTCTGTTCTTTTTAATTTAAATATTATGTATTATTAAAGCATTTTGTTGATTATATATCATGTTTATTATTGATAGCTTTATAAGTCATTTCATCATATTACGACCGTTTAAAATAGTCTGCGTCATGTCGGAAACACAATACTTAATATTTTCGCTAAAATATTTATTATAGAATCACTGTGAACATAATTTGACTAAGTATATCAGATTCTTGGACTAATTAACTTACCTGCATTACATAGAATTACATACATAAACTTGTAGATGCGTCATTTTGAAATAATTAATTGCTTAGTTTGCACTCACAAAACCTATCAGGAAATGAATAGAAGTATACACATCAGATCTTGGGGAATTTGAGTCCATATTTTGTTATAGATTGACATTTGAGCAATATGAAATGTTCTGACGTTACTGGTAACATTTCATCCCCAGTAAAACCGAATAGCCTTCGAAGTTTCTAAAGATTATTTTTAATAAGGAACTGTGGAATTAGCATTAACTAAGGAATATGCTCAGAACGACTTTATATAAACAATTGAAAGGCAACAAATACTTATTGAGTAGGACATGCTTTCAAAAATTTATTTATATGAACTTTTTAAAAATGATTCTAGAACATTTCTTGGCGAATCCCATTATCCCGACGAAGCAGATTGCAGATGAAATGTTGATGCCAATGCCTCAATGTCCGAATTCCCAAATCATAGATACTTAAAGGCATTTCAGCATAGATGATAGTTCTGAAACTCTTTAAACACAAATTCTAATCAGAATTTTGATAGCATTAGATACCAAATTTGAGATTCTTCTACACTCGCTGAAGAGAAGGTATACATATTTTCATAACAATAATGAATTAAAGAATGATTTT
>JAPMOR010051277.1:0-17860 GCA_026543865.1 Argiope aurantia
TTTTATTAAAAATAAATATAAAAATTTATATTTTGCAAAATACAAGAAAAATATTTTTTAATACAGGAATCTGTGTTTCTTCAATTATCGAACTAATATCAATTTTATTCTTAAAATAAATAAAACTTAATAACTGAAATTTGAAAAATTGATCGAATGTTTTATCAAGAAACATAGACTTACATTAGAATACATTTATTTACTGCAAAAAGATGTGTTATTTAATTTATAAGAAAAAAATAATTAAGTTTAAAAAATGGACAACTTTCATCTTATGGTTTTTGAAGAATAAATTAGCAAATATGGTACTTAAAGATACCTTAAACTGATTTCCAGGGATAAATTAAATTTCAATGATTACACTTTTGATTGTGTTTTTAGAGAGAACTCTTTTACCAATATTTTCTTCAAAAGCTCTTTTAAAAATAATATTTTAGAATTTCATTTTACATGTTTACTTATACAGAATCTTTTACCTCTTGAATTATTCTCAAAACATATTGTGCAGAGAAGAAATACTTTTTGAATATCTGTATTGGAAATAGAGTAAGTAGACCTCATTTAACATGAAAGAGTTTTATGCCCGTTTGATTATCATATGAGAAATTTCATAAATGCATTTTTATCGTTAAAAACTTTCATGAGAGAACTGAAGACTGTTGAATTTTAAAAAAATTGCATTTACTTTCATATTTTTTTTTCTTATATATTACTTATTTTTCTCCAGATATATAGATGAAAACAAAATACTGAAAATCTTTAATTAATACATCATGCACGAATTATTGCATTCAAGGTAATGCTGTTAGTTATTTTCTTTTTTATAATTTATGAGTAATTATCCTTTAATTTTAGTGACCTTATTAGTTTAATAAAACTTATTAAATAGATAGATAAAAAGAACTTGCTTATCTTGGAATGATGGCAAAATCTAATTAAATGTTATCTGAATTAATGGTTTAGATACAATGCTATATAGTGAATAAAAATATTAACGAAAGCTTTTCAGGTATAGTTTTATATTCCTCATTAAAAGATAAATCCGTAAAATTATAAAATTAAATCCTCAAAAAATCGCTAAATGTGAGCTGATACCAGAAAGATATGCAGAAGAAATTACTTCTTTACTGAATAAAATGAATGGAAACTGTGCACTTACTGTACTTGAAACACAAAATACAATTTTCAATTAATGATATTAATAAAAATTTTGATCAATTGGTATTGATATTTATTAAATAATTATAATAATAATAATGAATTTGCTGAATAATAAAATTAAAAAGGAATTTAAAGAAATTCTCTTTTTAAAAATGAGAGCTAATACCAGAAAGATATAAATGATATAAAACTCAAAACTAAAGAACTGAAATAAGTTATTTACGCACCGAATATAAGTTACATGTCTTTCAATGATAATCTGGAATTTTTACTGAGAAATAATTCTTAATACTTGAATTCAAATATTAAACAAAATTCATTTTGTCACCTATTTGATTGCAATTCGATATAAAACATTTATGAGTTAAAAAAAATATTTTTTATCTGTTTCGTCTTATGTCTTGTTCTGAATGCTTGAGCAGATACCAAAAAGCAAAAAGCTACATTTTCTGAAACTAAAAATGTTGGTGATGTTTTTTAAAATATTTTTTTCTCTATCACTTAGTTAATGTCAGTTTTTATTTTAAAAATGTCTTATTAGTATGAATTAGGTTACTTCGAATAGAATAAATTTTAAGTACTCCTACAGTTTTTCTTTGATATATCTTATTATTATATATTTAACTTTCGAAATATTTAATATCTTTAAACTTTCTTAGTGTTTAGTTGTAAAATCAAATAAATATGGTACTGATTAATGAAAATGCATCATTTACAGTTATCATTCTAAAAAAACTATTAATATGAATTGTTTGAATAATTGGTAAGAAGGTATTTCGATTGTTTTGCTAATGAAAAGCGTAATCACGTTCTTTTTTTTTGTTAAGTTCTTGCCTTTGCATGGTGTATAAAAATAAAATCTAATGTGATGTCTTTTAATTACTGTTGTAGGTTTATTTCATTAAAAATATTAAATATATTTGTCAATAATTAATCAATGTTACAAATGAAAGAATCATTGAAAACGGATGTCTTTCGTATTTTTAGTCTATGAAATGTTTTAATCTTGTAACAATTTGTATTTAGGATAATAGAAATAAAAGAAATAAAAACTGTGCTACCTCGGAATAATAAAACCACTATTTTTTAAAAGAGCTTCCTAAATGTTTCATATAGATTAAACAGTGTTTATCCGTCATCTTTTTGTAACATATTCTCTCATTTTAATTACATTTTTGGGAAATATATTTTCTATTCTGACAATCTTCTTTCTCGAAATGGAACTTTATTTAAAGTCACGATGTAAGATGTTTATCGTATCTGATAAAAATACATATCTTGACAAATATTAATCTTTTCTCCGCATTCATTTTAAATGATATAAATTTTCAATCTCTTTACTTTAATGTTAATTTCATTTTTCTATTTATATTTAAAAAAATCAGACAATATGGAATAGTGCGCTTTTACTCATAATTAGAAGTATATACAAAATAGGATCAAAATAGATTTTGTACTAAAAACATATAAAGTATATTATCTTGAACAATATAAATGATAACTCAAAATATAATTGTTTTTATTCATCTTTGTGTTGCCATGATAATTCCTATCTTAATATCAATTCCGAATAAATTTTTGATACTAAATTCATGTTAATGATTTGATAAGAATCAATAGTTTTCTAAATATTAAATTAAGGAAATAAATTAAATTATTGAGTGTATTTAATGAATATATCAGAAATTATGCGTTTAAATCTCATTACCTTGAAAGTATTTTAGGATCTAAATAATTAGTAACATTTATAAGCATTCATAATATATATTCGGAAGGGTATATGATATCAAATTGATTATAGTTTATTTCATTTAACGTCATCGTGAGAATTATCCGTATAAAAATAAGTCATTTTAAAACTAACTTATAGGAGATATTTGGTGGAAAATAATATTTCTATTTAATTGATTGGGAACGTTCAGTTTTGTAAAACACAATATATCAAATTTTAAGGAAAAATATCATGCATTTCAGTGAATCTGTAGTAGAAACTTTGTTATAAACTTCTTTTGTGCTTCTTTTTCTTATATATTATAAAAAAGAGAATATAATACAAAAAGTAAAATGGCTCACCATAGAAACAGTTATGCATTTATATTTTTTTTATAATTTTTATCGTCACTTCAACTAAGCATTTCTCAGTGTAATTACAAACACCAGTTTACGAAACATGAAGTACTGAGGCTTTTTTCTTAATTTTAATCTAGATATTGATCTTATTCTATTCTATAAAATTCATAATGAATAAATGATAATTTCATCCATTCCTGATGAATTTTCAGTCTAGATCCTAGAGTGCTCCTTTGGCATCAAGGCTGAATTACATTCCTCCATTTAGAATTTTCGCATCTGTTTGTAAGTAACTTGCATTTAACTGTAAACGAATACCAGATACAAAACGCTCGTTGAAGTCAGTAGTCAGTCGTCGCATAATAGTGTGAGTTTGCCAATTGTTTCCCGTGTTCTGTATATACCGTATTCAATTGTACAAAAAATCGTACGGCAGATTTTCAATTTTTATCCATACAAAATCAAGTCTGTGCACCTGTTACAGGTCCGTAAAACTTTTGCATTTCAGTTCCTTGCCCGAATGGTGGTTGACACAACTCGGCCATGAAACATTCTGTGAAGTGATGAGATCCACTTTTGCCTCAATTGGCAAGTTAACACCCACAACATTCGAATTTCGATAGAGGACCCCCCCACCACCACCACGATAAGCAGGAAATAACCCTTACATCCTGAAAAAGTGACAGTATGGTGTGGTTTTAAAACTACCTTTATCAATGGACCGTATTTCTTTGAAAAGATAATTTCAAATGGAATTTAAACCTGTTCCGTCATAGGGCAACGATACCATGACCTGTTGAGAGTTTTTGTAATCCCAATTCTTCTACAGCATGGATGCCTTCAAGACATCATTTTCATGCAGGATGATGCACCACTTCATATTGATCGTCGATTAAAGTGATTGTTAATACAGTATTTCACAGAAGCACTAGTTATCAGCCGTTATTTCCCAATAGCTTGGCCTCCTCGATCACCGGATATTATCCCTTGCGATTTTTGGTTGCAGGTTATTTGAAGGACAATATCTACACGTTCAAGGCCATTATCTCTACCAGATCTGAAGGACAACATTAGGCTCCATATTCTTAGTTTTAATATTCCGGCAGGCTCACTCTCGTCATTTATAGAAAATATGGTTCTCAGATTAGAGCATATTGTTGAAAATGGAGGACCTATTGAGTAATTTTAATTTTACTTTATTTAACAATTATAAACCATATTAAATGGTTTTATGTATATTACAACGCCATCTAACGGTTAATTTTTGTACTATTTTTATTTAATAAATGTATAGTGAATCCTCTCAATAATCTGTAGTTCAAATTTTATCTCATTTGGATCAATAGAATGCATTTTAGAGCCCTCTGAAGTGGGTAACCTTTTTCTTGCTAACCCTGCAGATATGTTTTATGGCCCACATTAAGAGAAAAAAAGAAATTAAAAAAATATGTTTAAGATTTTTTATAAGAAAAGTTTCTTCTTATATGTTTTTACTATTAAAGGAAGATTATCGAACTAAAGACTGATTAATTGAATAATTCACTTGGTGCAGTAAACTGAATAATTCACATAGTGGGAAAAAAGTCTTTGCTACATCATATAATAAAATATGAAATCAATATATTGGCAATTAAATTAGTTTGCAATAGAATTATTTTTTTTTCTTATATAATCCTTCCACTCAAATATTTTTTTTCTTTCCTTCTCTGTAGATGGTGATGTACCCCTAAATAACCGCACCCTCCAAAACACACGAAACCGTCAAATATTTTTTTATTTGATTACATACTTTGTTTACGCATGATATTTTCCAGAGTTTTTGATACAAAATGAATTACGCACGCAATCCGTTGTCTAACATAAACAAAGCGTTGAACACATAGATTGCTTTTGAATACCGGAAAATTGAGGATTTCGATAGATGGTGATGTACCCCTAAGCAGCCCCACCCTCTAAAAACACACGAAACCGTCATATTTTTTATTTGATTACATACTTTGTTTACGCATGATATTTTCCAGAGTTTTTCATGCAAAACGAATTACGCACGCAATCCGTTCTCCATCATAAACGAAGTGTTGAACACATAGATTGCTTTTGAATACCGGAAATTTGAGGATTTCGATATTATGTATTACAAAAGAATCAGATAATGAAATATGGTTGTAGATTGCACAAGATAAATAAGCCAGCTGGAATGATTGTCCCAACTTTCTCACATGCTCTCTAAGAAGGATGTTATTTCCACATACTCTTAAAAATCGTGAATTTTATGTATGGAAGACAAATAGAACATAGAGTTAGAATTTTTTTGGCGATAGCAGTACTTTCTCCGTAACTCACATACGAGAAAGTAAAAGGCAGATAATTAAATGAATTAAAATTTCATTCTGTAATTAAGTAACAATGACTCTAAAACTTGAATTTGGTAATGCTCCTTTTATTCACAAAAAATATTTTAGACCATGAAAGGAAGTTTATGACTTATTTGTTTTTCTGAGAGAATTGTTTAATTTTATTAAAAAAAGGCAACTTTTAAAACCTCCTGTAATACAAATATAGCAAAATGTACATACTGTAATAACATAGATAATACAAAAAAAGAATTGAAACGGCATTTGGAAATGTAACTTTATTAGAATACTTTATATATTAAAAAAAAATAAGTCATGCATGTTTTTTTCAAACTCAATATTGAAACTAGATTGCAGTTGATTCAATTTTGTATATAAATGTCGATTTCAGAAATTAATCCACAAACTTTAAAATGATTAGTTGGCTTCAGAGTATAGATTTCCTTTTTATTGGCAACAGTTATACATGAAATAATATATTCTTGAAATTAAATATGCTGTTATATGCTGTAAGAGCAGTTTTAGTTCCAGAAATAAGTAGTTAATATCTGACAGAATTTCGTTAAATAAATTTTCCAAAATGCATGCATAATAAGACTATTAAATTAGCTTAGCGCTTAGGTAGCTACAGAGAGTATTTTGGAGTTAAATTAATGCATCACTTTATTGTTTTAAAATACTAACTGAGAATCACTCATTAATAAAAAGTTGAATAATTAAATATTTTTCATATACACTGGACTAAACCGGTTGAAGAACATTGGCTGATCTTGAAATTGCCTCAAAACAGGAAGAGTCTAATACAGTCTATCGGATTTTTAAGTAAATTAATCAGAAATTTTAATACGTAGTTAACGGTTTAAAGCGATATAATAAGTAGCGAATAACTATTTGAACCAGGAATGGTAAGTCTCCATTTATCATAAATAAATATTGTACGTAATTGAAATATATTTATAAGCTCAAGATATTTTACGATATCTCCACGTTGTTGTTTGATATTCTGGATTCTGGCCAACATCATGATGACATCGTAACGATGTTATTGAGTAATTGTAACTGAGTTAGTAAATAAAAGCTTGCAGACAAATCTAAGAAGGGAATCATTTATTGTATTCAGCTTTGAGTAAGATGCTGATCATTTATTGTAAACCATTTAGATTCAATACATTTGTTTCTCAAAGCCTAAATTAGCCTTTTCATTGAATCCCCATTCTGATATAAAAATTTCACTAGAAAAGCATAATCTTGCACGTTAAAGGCATTTGATTTTCAGAATGCATGAAATTTATGAAGTAACCACTGTGCCGCCTTATTTAATAATTATAATGCACTTTTCTGAGCTGTGGATAAAATGTTTTGATTGCAGTTATATCATATAACCTACTCTGATAAGAAAATTTAATTTTTTTTTTCGTCCAATCAAATATAGAATCATATTTTTCCACTAAGAACAATGCCAAATTCTAAAACAATCAACTGAAGAATTCCAGATGCAAGAATGCAAATTTTACTGACTTGGAATCACATGAAGGTAACTTGTTGCATATTTGACATTAGAAAAATCTATATGAAAAGAAATTATTAAAGTGAGACATTTAAATCATTACAGACAATTTTTTTTGTAATTTTCCTGTTGAAAATGTTTCACCTTTTATATTATTTATGAGAAGTGTCTTTGTTGTCTTTAAATATATACTATTAGAACTATACGTAAGTAGCTCACTTCAATTATAAACATTTCTAGTATTATATACAATATTTAAATAAAATAGACTCTCAAGCGATAACACGTCAATAAATACGAAGGTACATGCTAGGCGCAAAAAAAAATTGTAAATAAAATGTCATGAATAAAAATCTTGTTTCATAGATAAAATTTAATTATCTAGGGTTTTTAAATATGTATATCTCAACTCTTTAATATCGAATTCCCTTTCGCGGTAGATAAACAGATATTCAAAAAAGGCATTCATTAAATAATTCTTTATATCGGTTGTAAATCTTTCTTCATGCCATCAAAAGAGAGTTTTTTTTTCACTTTATTGAAAGCTCACATAACTTTTTTACTTTTGAACTAAATAAACATAATATCAAATGTCTAGCCCGGTTTTATCAAATAGAGTTTAGTGAGAATCCGTAAAATAAAGACCCATATTAACAGGAATTTTATTTTACAAGGAAAAATTTCACTGTAAATTAACATAAAATGAGTGTATTTTAATTATTATTAAAGTAACATATTTAATGATTCAATTTTTAGAAAATGTATGTCCTTATTACAGTAATACTATATAAGCAGAAATAAAAAAGGTTACTTTAAAAATATTATATACAATACATATATCATATATTTTCAAATTTACTACGAAAAGGTTTTAAATACATTATTCTTCTTATATAATAATGATGGAAATATTGTGCTTACTTGAGATTAATGAACTATAAGTATGCTCAAAATAAATCATTAAAAAAATTGCGCACAATTTTAACAAGCTTATGAAATATTTCGTTTATTTTAGCCAAGTTTAATTTTAATCACATGCAGCGCAGTAATAATAAATTTATTTATTAAATAAATTATAGATATTATTGGAATTTCCCCTCCAAACATTTGATTTTTTGGATTTTATCTGTAAAAATATAGAATTACACAAAATACTTTAAAAATCTCATTTTTCATTTATAAAATATAAAACTTTTAAATTTGATCATTATTAGTTACAATAAATATAGTTCTAAAATAATAATTACATTTGAAATATGAATGTATATTCGAACGAGATTTTTATATAACCTACCTCTTAAGATATTCCGTTTTCTCGAATAAACAGAAATTTTTTTGTTTCTTTATTCTTAACTAGATTAAAGCAATGCCAGAATAATTTAGTAGTGATAATATTTTAATATTTGTAACAAAATTAAATAACGCTAAAATGGTATGTTCAGTTTAATATTTGTGATAATACAAATTTTAGTTTTGAACGGTTCAAATATAAACTGCTATGCTTTGAAACCACAAGAAGACTTCTGAAAAGAATGATAGCAATTTCATTCTGTGTTTCCATTATGGGAGAATACCGCAGGCGAATTTCATTATTCTTTATTGGTAGCAAACGATTCATATGTTAATTCAGTTTTCTAAAATTAGCGTCCATTTAATCTTCGGCAAAATATGACAGAAATCTGTAAAGTAGAGCTTAATATTTGTAAAATTATTAAGTGAATGATGAAGCAATGAAGGCACAGCACTTTGAAAAATGAAATGTGTGGTAATCTGGGAATTATGTAGTGACGTTTATTACATGTATTAATCAAGCAAATCAAAATGAACATCTGCATCTGCATATTCATGCATATGCAAATTGTTCTGTTCCCATTCTAATATTTGTAATGTATTAAATTTAGATATTAATAACCTCGTGCATATGAAATCAGATCATATTTCATCTGAAATGGTAAAATATTTCATCAATCTACAGAATATGTTGTGCCCATTTTCTATATTCAAATTATCCAATGGAAATAAAAAGTAATATTCACTTATTTCCCTTTTGTATCTTTACTACTCCTAACAGGACACGTATATTGTATGGCATGTGATTCAGCATATCTAATTGATTTGTTAAAAAAGAGTGAGGATTTTTTATCGGTGTGTGAACGTACACCAGACATATCTGTGCGATAAAGCTATGCTGAAATTAAGTCTAGCCACTAGTCCAAATATCTAGCCATTGAAATGAAGCCATTAATACCTCATTGCAAGAGTGAAAAAGCTAAATAAAATGTCAGAAATTGAAAACATCGGATTTCTTTTTAAATCTTTTGAAGAAACAGTAGTATTGAAACAGTGTTAGGCTATCAAGTCTTCGTGAATCGAATCTAATAAAAATAACCTAACAATTATCCATCTCAGAGAATAATGTTTCTGTACGAAATTCATCAGGCTCAATTTCTGAGATGGAATTGTCATCATAAAGACTTTCAAAAACGTTTAACATATCTTCAGCGTTAAATATTCTTTACCAACACTTCTATGCGACATGATGGACATATCACAAAATACGCAGGGCAGAACACTGAACTCATTAAAAATGAATTGAAGTTAGGTAAATATGTATCCGTTGAAATTCAAAATAAATAACACAAATGAAATACGCAGCCAGATGACACGAGAAACTTATAAACAAGTGGTCTACGTGGGATAATCAAATAATCAAATTAGTTTCGACTAGTCAAGACCACCCTTCTTCATGACAAAATGTAACTGAAACGATTTTTACGCAAAAAATTCCAGTAAAATGATGGTTTTTTTAGAAAATGAAACTTGTCTCATTTAGTTTTCACAGCAATTTCAAATTTATTTTAATATTTTTAACTTCAATAACACAGAAGTGCACTGCTTAATCCTCTTCCGTTTTGGAAAAATTGATTTTTCTGATAAGTAATTCTGGCAGCAATGGATATGGTATTCCAACTCCAAGTGCTGGGGCAAGATAACTTCTAGAAATATGCTTACTTAGAATAAAAATTATTGTCCTATTTCAGGAGTTACATCCACTTTTTTCACGCATTAGAGATTGAGACAATTCGTACAATTGATATTTCGAATAAAACTAGAAATGAAAGCGACTCAAAAGCGCTTAATAATTAGTCAAACCAGCCTAAACTATTCCTCCATTCAAGATAAAAGACAACTGGAATTATTTGTAGGTGGTAAATCCGTGTGAAATGAAAATAAAGGTTATCTCAATGAATTTTTCATAAAAAATAGAATTGAATTGACTGAAATTGATTGATTTCATAGAAAATTGACTTGACTTGAGTGAAATTGTTGATTTCACAGAATATTGACTTGACTTGACTGAAATTGAATTCAGCTAATTCTATTTCACAGAAAAGAGAATTAACTGAAATTGATTTAAACACCTGTAATTTCAATAATACAAAAGTGCATTACTTTGTTTAATGCTCTTCCTCAAACGCTTCTTTCATTGCTAAAGTATGATATTCATTAATATGATGATTTCCACAGGATTCCTTTATTTTAGATTATTATGAGAAACAACGAACATCAAAAAACTATTTAATTCTATAACAACCTAGGAGAGGGAAATCTCAGATCTATAATTCGGATCACAATGCCGAATTTCCTTTTATTCAAAGTGCCTTTAAATTCCGTGGAATCTCATCACTTAGAAAACTTCTTTTCGCCTACTTATCTTTAGCCTTAGTTCGATCTCTCTCGCCGCGTCTTATATAATATTCTGCTTTTTGGTACGTGTCGTTTCGGTCCAATGATTTTTCTCCCACTTTTCCAATATCTGCACAGCTTTATTCTCTGACCAGTAGAAGAAAGATACGTGACTTACAATACAGAATTTCTGTTCTTCCTTTTAAGGAGTTAAGTTTTGTCTGCGTGAGATCTCGAATGGAACCAATGCGATCTTATGAAGTTCCGCTTTACGTTCGAAAGGAAATAAAGGATTTTTGGTTTAATATTTTACAGATAGTTTGAAGCAAGACAAATGAATTAAATATCAGTTTTGGATATTTCCAAGCTGCCTATAATGTTTCAAGGTGATAAATAGAAAAAAGAAAAAAAAACATTTGTAAATAATTATTTGCAATGAATTCCCGTCATTGTCATATGGGGGAAAGTAAATGCAAATGCATTTTGATTTTAATAGCATTGTTTCCTGTTATATACTGAAACATTAATGCACATTTAATTGGCTGAGGAAATTGAGTAATACATACCCTGAGAGTTGAATAATACATTTTATACATACGGTGTAATACTTTCGTAAATCAATCAGAAAAAAAAGATCCACACAAAAATTACGAACCTTGAACGATATTGTTTTAGAAAAAAATAATAATTTTCTGAAGTATAATATCACTTTAAGAATTAAAAACCCGCATTTTTATGCAGAATGGATGTAAATTTTTAAGACATGTTAGAACGCAAGGAGAGATCAATTCTTAAGAAAATATGCTTTGTACATCATTTATAAGAAGAATAACCTGGTGCATAAACATTGCAACTTCGTTTTTGTTTAAGCAAAAGTCAATAAGTTAAACTTATTAAAAATTTCGTTATATATATATATGTATAAATGTCAACTTTTTAAATAACAGGATGTTTTTTGAATGGAATTCTGAATTTTCAGAATATTTATAAAGGATAAAGACATTCTTAATTAAAGGATGACAAAAAATTTACGTGTAAAATATCACTTTGAATCACAATAAAATAATTCCATATTCTATTTTTTCTATACTTTTCCTTCATATTTTATAGTGATAAAGATGTGAATCAAATGTTAATGAATCTGTATTCCCCTCCCATTTCAATATTTTCAGATGCATATCTATTTTAAGCCATATCTTTTAATCTGAGTTTTGCAGTGAATGCAAAGTAAGTGCATATCAGATTACCTTAAGTCCTTACTTTGTGTATTCATTGCAGATGACAGTATACACTTTGGGGCATTCTTTCATTGAGTTTTTATTTTTATAAGAATTGCAATATTTCTAAGATCGAAAGTAATCTGGAACTTTAGGAGATATAATTTATGAAAGACTTTCTTTCATTAGAAAGTAAGCAAAATCGCTATTATTTGTTATCTTTATTAACATTTTGTATTTAAAATAAATTTTGTGTCCCTAAAAATTAAAACATTTAAGTGTGAAAATATTTAATTAACCCTCTGATTCCTAAAAACATTCGATTTCAAATGCCTTAAAATATAGGTATAATCAAATTCATCTGAAGTTTACCCTCTTCTTTTCCTCAAAAACTACTTTAGAGCCAATGTTTTAACGGTTGAGAATAGGCTCCCACTTCAAGAAACTTTTAAGCAAGGGCAAGCTGGGCGTCTTATCTTTTGAGAATTCTCATAAACCTGTCTGTCTGTCAGACTCATATGGAGAAGCATATTTAACAAACAAAACAAGCTTCTCTAGTTTCAGTCAATCGCGCTTCATGTAAGAAAGATAATTTTGCGGTTATATTCTCGAGCCGTAGAATATACGTCGTAGTTCCGAGCGTTTGGGGCTCTTTAGTGTTGATAAAGTTAAAAAGGCGTCTTAATAAATGAATATACAATAGATTAAATATTAAATATATGTGAAACTCAGGTAAGTAATGATGTTAAAAATAAAATATGTTGAAGTATTTTTTGAAAATCCATTAGAAAAAATATGGAATTACTATCACGTAATCGAATTAAAATATTTATTAGTAAAAATTGTAATGAATATTTCTCATTTTAATACTTTAGGAAATTGAAAATTTAAGAAAAGAAACTTTATTGACTTATATGCAATATCTTTTCAACTGTGACTCAGAACTTGCTCCTTTGTCCCCTAACTCATTTTTGCAAGATTTCCGTCAAATTAGTGTTCTTGATTTCGATCAAGTAGATGAAGTTAATGTGAGCAAAAAAAAATATCGCCAGAAGTTAATCACTGATATCCGGAAAAGATTTAGATCCGAATATTAGGGGTACTTGATTCAAAGGAACGAATACCAAAAAACAAGGACGAGAAATTCAGCACGGCGAAGTTGTGCTTAACGGAAGTGACAATACTAAATGTACTGACTGGCTTTTAGGATGCATTATTGAATTGTTACCTGTAAAAGCTGGTGTTACCAAACTAGTTCGCTTGCGAACCTCTAAAGGAGAATTTTTAAGTCAAGTGCAGAGAATTTTCCCACTTGAAGTTTCCGCAACTTGGTTCAAAGACAGTCAAAAGGAAACAAAATGGGATGATGTTAAGAATGATGTTTCAAAAGAAACTTCTAACAATTCCACTACACCTGTTTTAAAAAGCAAAAAAGTAAGATGACTGTAAAACAACCTATACGACTGAAACTGTAAATTTTTCTTTTTGTATTTCAACTTTGAAAATTTATATTTTAGTTATAGTTTAGCCTTAGGAAATTTATAGTAATATTTTGCATGCGATAATTTAAAAGTGAAAAATGTATTGTGTGTTATTTTTTGAAAACTTTTAAGTGTTGTTTTTGTAGGTTAAGTTGTTTTCCAACAACTTAAGGTGGGTGGATGTCATGTCTACTTATCTTTTATTTAGTATTAGTTTTATTAACTGAAACCCAATAACTGTAACTAATACCTGCTGGAACGTTTTTTCGAATTCAGTTTTGGTATGTGTTCAGAAAAATAAACGCATTGGATGCAAGAAAACGCCTGCTTATTTCCTCTTGAACTTTTCGCTATATTTTAGTCTTCGGTTTTTTAGAGCTGTTCTCTACTCAGTAAGCAGTCATGGATGTGCTGGTAGCGCAACAAAGTATTACCTTGAGATAATACAACAGTATGTGTTATGTTTGATACTGGATAATTCCTTGTTTGGTTAAATTTAATTATTGCTTTGTAATATATATATATATAAAGTAGAAAATATGTAAAATATTTAGTAGCCACATTTCTCTGCATATGTATAGTCTTCTTTCGTTTCTAAAAACTCATCTTATTTTTCTTTAGAAAAAACTATAAGATATATAATTTAAATTTGGCATAGCATGATTTTTCTTGTTAATAAACATTTTTCCAAACACTACAATTTGTAAAAGTAAACTATTATTGCTTTCAATGAAATAATAATTATCAATATTATGCTATTTAAATAAAATATGGCATGTTATAATTTGAATTTCCTTTTAACTATGATTTTAGTGTATTTTAAGGGAAAAAGAAAAATATTTATAATAATAAATTACATGTGTGGAATATTAAACACTAATTTTACACAAAAATTCCTTAAATATATCGTATCTCTATCTTTTTGTTCTAATTATAATCTATAATTAGAACAGAAATGTTTAACAGATAATTGTCAATCCAATAGTAATCTGAACTTTGTTTACGTCTTTACATATTGAAATGGCATTAACAAAAATAAACTTTAAACTGATTTTTGTAAATGACTTGTTAACATTCGAAAAACCTTTTTTTTATAATTTAATGATATTTGGAAGCCTTTGACTTACGTTTACTTTTTCCTTGTTTTCAATATTTTTTTATCATAGACCCCTTTACATTTGGCTTCACATTTTTAGACAAAATTTGAAGCCAGATATAAAAGAGCGAAGTCCTTTAATCATGTGTAAAAATCCTAAATGTTTAAATATAGCACAATACAAGATAACAAATATGGCAATAGATAATAATGAAGGAATAAGCTTTTTTTGAAAATACTTTTTGTACGTCAATTGAACAGTTTCACTAGATATTTTGAATATTGCTCTATATCGTGAAGATATTGCAATGATGTTGATAATCGTACTGTTTGGGAACAACATTAATACTAAATTTTAAGAGAATTAAACTGAAACTAAGACACTGACAGATATATCTTGTAATTTTTTGAAAAAAAAGAAAGAAAATCTTTATCATATATAAAGCAATCTTAATATTTAAAATTTCTATGTATTTTTATGTCAAATTTAATAAAATTATACTTATGTATACATCGTGCTTTAGAATCGGAATCAATGGCTTACGAATACATATATACCAAATTCAGCAAAAGAGATATATGACTGATTTAAAGCCTGTTGTTAAAGTTAAATCATGTATTTTGAAATGAAATCAAAAATAATATTGAAAATAAAAAGCAGTTGATACTTAGGAAATAGTAGCTGATATTCATTAATGTTTCTTCAAACTAAAATTAATAGTATATTTAGATGTAACACGAAGTGAGCAAAGTACTTGCGATGAACAATTAATATTTACATCGATCCCTAATGTAAAAGTCTAAAATAGGCGTGGAGTTTTAATGAATAAATTAATTAATAGTTTTTGTATAAGGAATGATGTAAGCACTGTGCATGGTAATGATGTGAGGTCTCGTTGCCTCCATTTAAATAATGGGACACACTTTTTTTAGAATTGGTTACACCTTGGCTGTTGATGACCTTTAGTATTAAACCCAATATCAGTTTCCTTTTTTTCGCTACTGAATTCATTCAGTCTCCTCCGGCCACTAAAATAGAGATGGAAGAAAGCCCTTATATAGGAATTTGACAAAAATCGGCAAAATTCTATAGAAATTCTAAGAGAGATAACTCCGTAGATTTTGTCTATTATATTTTTAAGGAAAAATAGTACAATTCATACATGTTAAGTATATTTTACCAATAGCCTTTATTATTTTCCATTTTATTATGAATGGATATGTCTAATTTCACCGTCATAATTCGCTATATTTTCGATTAATTGTACTAATTACAACTTGTACTAATTGATATATAAAGACAGACAAAATCTTTTTTATTATTATTATTTTATTACGGAGATAGAAAATTAATGTTCACCGAATTTTCGACGTAAAAATTTCCTTAATAATAACTTTTTTATCATATATAAGACTGAAAATCAGAATTTCAAATTTGGTAACTATTAAAAATTAAACTTTTTAATTATAATTACAAGTAAGAATTTAACTGCACGTTTCTTCATATAATGAGATTTATATTCATTTATCAATTAATTCAAAAGTAATTATAAAATTTCTAAAGTTTTTATAATTACTTTTGAATTAATTGATAAATGAATGGCGAATTATCTCTTTCTAGAGTCTTGCACCAAAAAAAAATTCCTGCAAACCAAACCTAAAAAGAAATAATTTGGTTATATATGTCACCCGTCACTTCATATCTACAATTCTCTTGGAATTAAGTAGGCTAATTAATATTTAAGAAATTTGAATTGCGATTAAATGTTTTAATGTAGTTATAAAATTAAATCTAAGATTTTTTGCGCACATTTATTTCGAATGGTATAATTATTTTGAAGGAAATTAAGTGAAATGTTCTGAAAGCATGATTACAATTTAAATACTTGAAAATATGATGAGCGTATATTATTAATCATATTAAATTATGAAAATTACTTAAATTTTGGAAATATATCCTTTATTGCAATAAAATATTATTCTCATTTATTTCTCAGATTTTGGTACATGTTTTTTTTTATTTCGAATGGTATAATTCTTTTGAAAGAAATTAATTGAAATGCTCTGCAAACATAGCGACTATATGAAGACTTGAAAATATGAAGGGAATATCATATGATTAATCTTATGAAATTCTGAAAATTCTGTAAATTTTGAAAATATTCCCTATTGGAATAAAGTATTAATGTTCCTTGTCCTTCAATTAATTCTGAAAGGAATAATCTCTATTTAAAAGCACCTGGTAGAAAACTCAAATAGTAACTAAAAGACGTTCTTTAAATATTCATATTGACGTTAATTACAACGTAAAAGATTTAATCTAGTACCATATTTCGCCACTGCCTATGTCTTCTGAATACTATCAAATACTGTCTTCAGAAATTCCTGTTTCGAAATTTTAAACCGTTCCAAGTTAGGATGCAAATTAAAGTACCTTTAATACACCTGAGTGGTTTCCGATTTCATCATGAAAATAAAACATAAAAATATTTAATTACACATATTTTGAAATAAATATATAATTATATCTTAATGAGAATTTAGACAGTAAGTAACATTAAGTAAAGAATTATTATCGTATTGTAATTAGATCTCCACTGCATATTCTGATTACTTCAACTATAATTTAAGTAATAAAAATTTAATTAAATGAATAAAATGATACGTGTATTGCTGTTTTGAAATATTGTTTAATTAAATGAAGATAATGCGATTTTTGCAAAAACAATTGTGCAATTGTTTGACTTTCAGATTATGGAAAACTTTAATCATTAAATGGATTCTATTAGCAATTTCAAATTCGCTGTTTCAATAACACATTTTATTTCATTTCATTCCCTCATTTTACTTTTCATTAAATATTTTTCATGCACATGTTTGGCAATTAAAATATTATGATTTATTTCCTGTTTCAATGCAACATTTTATGAAATAATTTTTAAATTATAAATCATCGTCGGATAACTCAAGAATTCAGGTTGTTACAACACTTTTGATTATCAGTTAGGACGAATGAGTCAGAAGCCTAAATTTGATTTTTGGATATTTTTGACAGTATGATATGGATTAACCCCAAAACATTCGCCTAGCATTATCATACGATAAATTCAGTGCAAATGCTAAATTGATGCAGAAAATTAATATATCGTAGCTATTGTAAGCAAATGCCATATAAGAAGTTCACTGGGATAACATCTTCATAAGAAAGTGTTGGGAGATGAGCTTCCGCTGATTTCATTACAAAAGCCTCGATTTTAATAATGACTTAGTTATTATAAAAATCACTT
>JAPMOR010051298.1:0-20190 GCA_026543865.1 Argiope aurantia
TTGCATTTGCAGTTTCTGCAAAAGGAATGATTCATTTTATTATTTTATTCAAATCTATCCATTTAACTTTTGAATTTCGGTATGTAAAACAAACAAAGTGTAAAAATTTAGGAATCCAATATCTGATTTCTTGTAATTCACATCATATAAATATAAAAAGACTTTTGTCCTATTTCCTATGTATATCAATCGCTCCGAAATAATTTTTTATTATTCATTTATTTATTTTGCTTTCAATTTAAAGCTCAATTTAAAGTTTGACACATTCCTTTTCCCATATCTAAAATTTCTGCCTCATTAGAAATATTTTTATGTGATAGCATTCAGATATCTATAATTTTTATATCACATTTCGCTACGAGAATTTTTTTTTGTTTTAAATTAATAAAAGGTATATAGTTAGTAACTTATATATTTTTAAACTGATCTATGTATCAAACCTATTTTTAGAATGATATAATTTTTAACTTAAAATTTAAAATGCAAACTTGTGTATAACTCTCATTTCAAATGCTCAGTTCAAAATTTTTTAATATTACGATGGATCTAATCATTACGATCATTCGAAATGATTAGAACAGTAGCACTTAATGTAACCTAAAACTCAGATAACAGAGACAAAATTTTAATCATGACTTACTGAAGAATGCTTAAAAATGGTTTATATTATGATTTAAAAATACAGGAGCAAGTACCTTCAGGTATTAATATTTTATGAAATTCAAAAAAACCTAATTAACGACAAAAAATGCCAAATATTATCAACTTTTTTAAAAAAATATTTTCCCGGTGATATTTTAAGGGCGTTCTCAAATGAATTCCTTAAAATGTTGAACTATGCTAAATTTTCTGGTATATTTACAATGGCATTTTTTTTCCCCTTAAAAAAAGCTTAAAATTTTCTCAAGTCATTAATGAAATGTTTATGGACCTATGTGTGTCTTTAACTTTTTAAACTTAAAATTTTAACTTTTAACTTTTTCTAAATTTTTCAATTATAAAACATCACCTCCAAATATTGATTTGTCCAAAAATTTAACTTGAATATCGGAAGAAGTGGCATAATTGACAATCTTTTTAAAAGTTTCGTTGTCTTAATTAAAATAATGTAAAAGGTAATTAAATTCTCTAACCTGTTAACAAAGACCTGATTGAAGTTCTGCTGCTCTTATTAAATAGTGAAAAAAATTATTATACATGCATAAAATATGAAAGATATTTAACGATAATGGATTTAATTTAATCTCATATAAAAATACTTCACATTTCTCTTGATGTGTTGTATCTATCTTGTACTACTTTTACTTGGAAAATAAATTTTTCCAACTAAATCACTGCTTATGATCTCTTATAATATTTCTTATTTTTTTTTTTAGTTCTCTACCTGAAGTTTTTTCCGATATTTATTACAAATTACTGAAAGCAGTTCATCACGGATGTGTGCTTGTTGTTGCATCGACCGTCTGCCTTCGCCGAAACAGAGGAATTCTCTTGCAAGAAATCAAAAAGATTTTCACACTAATAAAAGAGGTTTTCAAAAATACACTTTTACGCTTTATCAGTGAAAAATAGAAAGATTATTTGTATTCAATTACAATTCAAAACAATTGTGCGAAATGTATATTCAACTATGAACACTGATAATTTTTGAAAGTTTGTTGTAGCTAAAGTGCACAAAACGAGTTAAATGATTTTAAAATATTCAATTTGAAGTATTTTCATCTATGCTGGATTTCCAATGCGACATCCATCTAAGCCTGCTCAGAAATAATTAAAACTGGTAAACAAAGAATGTTATTTGCCTAGTATCCAATAAAAGGAATGTAAGAAAACAAAATCTATGAATTATAAATTGCTTGGATAATATTAGTATTTTGCCAATTACAATTCGTTAGTTTCCTAAATGTTTTATATTTTTACTTGATTGTTTCATTGTCTTTAAAAGCCGCACACCTGCGTAAATATTATTGTGTACAGATGTGTGGTAGTCATGTGATTGTGATTTATAATAAATGAATAAATACATATTTTCATACAGTAAGAAAATAATTTAATATAAGTTACAAGCATTTTGTCTAAAAAATACTGAAATATAAAATTAAACTTGCAGATGATTAAAAAAAAGTACTTTTTATTGTAAAAAGTAAGCGCTGCAAAATATGCATATCCATCTTGATGCTTGAATTTTTTTTTTTTTTTTGGTTATAGACATACAATAAATAAATTTTCATCTTTTTCGTTTGCTTTTTCTTAATTGCATTACATATTTCAATACCGATTCTAATTTTATTGATATTGTACTGGATATATATATTAAAAAATTTTGACATTTAATGTATTTCCAGATTTCAATTTTTTTTCTAAACTTAATGTCTATTTCTTTTTGTCTTCTAATGTCTAAATGTAATTTTTTTGTCTAATGTCTTTTGTAGCTATTAATATTTGGAAAGAAAAGAAACTTTTAAGGACTGATGTTTCTTGTTGGCTTCAAATTTCCTTTTAAAATTTTACAATGTATATAAAACTCAGGTGATAATGTTTTATAAAAGTTGGCTGTAGTGGGAACTGGAATTGAAAAAATCAAGAAAATAAAAAAAAAAATTCGATTTAATTTAAAAAATTTATCATAATTTAAAGGGAGAGTAGATTTCTTAACTAAACCTAAAAATTAACTTTTGTTTGTTTCTTTATGTCTGAAAATATGTATTTTTCTATTTACTCTCTGAAAGAATAATATATAAATATGTAGTCCGTTGGATTAAAAATGATATTTTACATCCTTGGCTTTGTAAAAATTATTTTGTGAATTAAAACTTAATCTCTCTTTGAATTTATATATTTTCAATATAATTTATTTTAGAAAATGGAATTTCCTAAATTTGAGTACTTTTTGTCAGAAGTAGAGGCTTAAAAGCTAAATAAACATTCAAAGTTAAAGGGTGAAGAATATTTGCACTCTCTAAGGATGCGGTTAAAGATTGATTTAATGTTTAGAAGAAGGAGTGAATCTTTATATAAGAATATATTTTATTGTTATTATAATTTGCGAAGTTATTTTAAACTCTAAGGAGAATGTAAAAAAAGACAATAATTTCCATAACCGTTTTCCATGCAAATTCAAATTGCATAATATAAATGTATTACATAATATGATTTGTTAATTTTCCAAAATTCTATTCATAATTTATCGCTATTACTGCTATCATGATTTTATATCAATAAATACTTATCTGAAATATATATTAAATTGTATAAATAATAAAGTAAAATAAATAATTTCGCCCTGTAAACTTCTTCATCATGAAATCTTTTATCCATGTACTTTAGAACTCCAAATTTAGACAGTAATTTTATAGCATGATTGGTGTAAGAATTATTGAGAACAAATGTTCAAAGCTGGGAAAACGTTTCTGGAAAATGTCGTTTTTTATAAATGTGAAATAACCTGATATTTAGGTGTTTATTAAAATTAAGAAAACCATGTTAAATATTAATTAAACGCTACCTTTGGCACTATTCTAATATAGTACTTATTGTTGATTGTAGGTCATAGATTTCATTTTAAATCAGGAAATCACTGACCTCGATCAGAGCCGATGAAATTCTAGTAAGCGTTTAGCTTTAGAAACTGATTCTTTCTTCCACGGTCATTTGCATTCTGCTTATTTCATATTAACTCCTCTTAGAACTTGATAGTTTTCTCGTCAAAAAAAAAAATATGTACACATGTAGTTTGTTAGAAAGTCTTTAAAATTTAGTTTTATTGAGTGACAATTTTTTCCTGCTATACTGATAGTATATAAAAGAAGAAGCCGCAATAGAAATTCAAGTTATATTAAGTATAACTTGATTTATATTTTGAAATTTATACTATATTTATTTTAAAATTAAATAGAAAAAGAAATTGTTGAGCAAATCTGCAAAAAGATAATTTTTTTTAAATGTAGCTCATTTGTTTCTTTTTGTTTTGTTCGAAGCTGAATATAAATGTGTTCAAACTTGTGGGACAATTATGACAATTTGTGTAAAAGAAATTTTGTGGATCCATGACATTTGATAAATTATATTTTATTTATACTGATTCTCAATCTTTTTCATTATAAAAAGACAATAAATTAATGTTCGTCTTTTTTGTTTGTCTTTTCTTAATTGTATTATATATTCTAATGCGTCGTCTTATTTTATTGACATTATGCAAGATATACAAATACATAATAGAATTCAAGTATTTCACCAATGCATTTCCAGATTTCAATTTTTTTCTAAATACTCATGTCTACTTTTTGGATTAATTTAATTATGTAGCTAAATTTTCTAACTTGTAAAATTTGAAAAGAAAAAACCTTTAAGGTACAATTTTTTTGTTGAAATAAAGTTTCAATTTTAAAATTCTAGAATATATAAAACTGATGTGATAAAGCATTATAAGGGCTAGTGGTAGTTAGTACAGAAATGTAAGAATTATTTCGCCAATTTAACTATAAAATTTATATCGTTCTGATATGAGCATTACATGTCTTAGATAATAAACAGAAATTAAAAAAAAATATTTATTTCAATTTGAAAATTTATATTTTGTTTGTTAAAGACATACTTCTGAAGGAAATATATGTAAATATTTAGACCTTTGCATTAAAAATGATATTTTATTCCTTTGATTATTAATTTTATTTCATGAATTATAATTAAATGTGCTTTTGAATTTATATTTTTTTATTAAAATTGACTTGAGAAAAAGAAATTTATAATTTTCAGTATTTCTTTTCTGAAGTAAAGGCTTAAAAGCTATATTATCATTGAAAGGATATTTGCACGTTCTGAGATTGTAACTAATGATTAATTGAATGTTTAGAACAAGGAGTGAACCTTTAAGCAAGAATACATTTTATTGTTATTATGACTTACGAAATTATTTTGAACTATTTGGCGAATGGAATCAGAAGACAATAAATTTCACAACTGTTTTCAGTGTAAATCCAAAATTGTATAACATAAATGTAATTTTCCAAAATTCTAAATATAATTTATCGCAACAACTGCTATGATTTCTTTAATTCAATAAATATTAATGTGAAATTTATTATATGTATTTATACAGGGTGTATCAAAAACCCTGACCGCGGCCTTTATTCCTTAAATATTGATTGTAGACATATGCTGTAAATTACAAAGTTGCTTAAAAAATGTGCAAAATATTATGAAATCAATTAAAATTTCCAGGGTATTCAACTTTTAAAAATACAAAATTTAAATTTTTATATGATCCCCGTACATATAAAAAGCCCCTCCTCAAATAAGGTCTTGTACAAAATTTCAGACTTTTATCATGAATATTCTCAAAAATAAGTTAAAACAACTTTGGAGAAGGATCAATCACAAATTAAAATGCAAATGTTTACAGCTTCAGTGCAGATGACTCGACGCAGGAATGCACCATAAGAAAATTAAATATGCTTCATATCTTTAATTTTGAATAAAAATTTTAAAATGTATGCTTCCTGAAAAATACTTTAAAATTTTATATCATGAATTACAGAATATAACTTAAAAATAGCACAGTGAGTGAAACAGTAAAATATCTTATGCAATCTTTCCTTTATTATTTCTACACATTTTTAATACTTTTGAACCAATAAATAGTAACATTATTATTTTTTTATTCAATCATTACTTTCTTTGTTAATTTGTGTACGTCCCCTAAAACACGAACATCCGACATGATTCGTTTTTCTCTTTGCGAACTCATATTCAGGCATTGAAAAGTAGTTTAAATCAGCATTTATGTAGTTTCATATCTTTGAGATTCTTTTGTGATAAAATGTGGAAATTTCGTATATAACCTTATTAGAGGATTAGTTAAATTGTTTATATTATCACCATACACAATTCTTTTCAGATAACACACAATGAACATGAACATGCTTTGTAACACGTTTCAGAAACAATTAACGATTTTTTTTATTTTTTTGCAGAAAAGAAATTTCTATGATTTCCTTTAAATTATTACCAAGTTTGATAACATTCGGCCCTGTAGTGTTCCTTTTATGACGATTTCAAAGTGAAACTTTAATTATTACCTCCCTATATTTTAAACATTTTTTTACGGTTAGTGCATTTTTTTATTGCTTAACTTTTTTTGTTTATTATTATTATTACTCCACTAGGATGCTGGCATTATATTATGCACAGATGATTCATGGTATTTTAAAATAATTTTTACTTGTACGATATATAAAATGATTACTGATTCATCAAGAGATGCCCTCTCATCTATTAATTTCAGGCTATTTTCAATTTTTTGCACAATAATTTCTTCATTTATTCCTTTTCTTTTGGCCTTCTTCAAACCGCATGAAACAAAATAATTGCGGTTTTTTCATTTACCGGTTGTTCCTGACCTACCTCTTTTTGATGACTAACTGGTTAGTTGGGAATACTGGTTTTGAGCAGTTTTAATTAAATGCAATTTCATACTACGCAAAATGATGAGTTATTATTTCCCTCAACAAAATATTTTAAGGCATTAAATTGTGATAAGCATCGAAGCCGTCTTATTTTAATAACCTTACACTTGTTGTATTTATTATGTGGACGAACATTCCTAATGGGATAAAGTCCTATGCTACCAAAAAGTCACATGAAACTAAATATTTTGATAAGCCTTTTAAAATTCTGTCATTTGCAGTAATTTAACTCTGATTTCCGATGTGAACTGTCGTGTCAAGAAACCATTACCCAAATCTCACTTCCTTAACTTTACGTAATGCAAAGAGGGGAGCCGCGGTGGTCTGGTGGTAAGGTCTCGGCTTCGGAACCAGAGGGTTTCAGGTCCGAGACCCGATTCCACCGAAGCACCGTCGTGTAAGGGGGTCTGTTGCACGTTAAATCCGTCCTGACCAAACGTCCTCCCGCTGGTGTGGTGTGGAGAGGAGGGTGCCAGCTCAGGTGTCGTCCTCGTCATCTGACCGCGGTTCAAAATTACGAGGTCCGTCCCAAAATAGCCCAAGTGTTGCTTCAAAAGGGACGTTAATATAACTTAACTAATCTCGGTATACTGTCTTTATGAATTATGAAGGCAGTTGTGGATTTATGTTGTCTTTTAGCGCTCTATAAGACCAAGTCTAGTTTGCAAATTTGGTAAATATAATTTGGAGGTAGAAATGTGTGATTCGGAGCAATTTTTAAAAAAGTTTAATCAACTAAATGAGGTTTTGTGGTTTTCCCCTCTACAAATGTCGAAAAAAATGTTTTTTTTTCTACAAATGTTTTTGCCTCTTTTTAAAATTTCAAATATAGTCTTCCCAGAAATTTTTTTAAAAATATTGTTTTTACATAATTTTTAACAAATCATTTTATTCTTACAATGAAATTCATATCCATTTCCCTCGTTTATTAAATATTCAATCATGTAATTTCCTTCAGTTCTTAAAATCTAAAGAAGAGCGATTCTGCGTATTATTCGCTCACTTTGTATCAAGAATAGGAAGTTATATTACAGCGAAAGACAACATTCAGTTTCAAGATATTCATAGATAATCCGGACAGATACGTTTCCAATTGCACTGTCATGGGACTTGAATCCATTAGATAAGTTCATTTACATAATAAATAAAACAAATATAAAATAAACTTAATGCATACCTCTACTTGAAGCCAAAAAAAAAAAATGGGTTTTTTTTTGGAATTATCATGAATATCAAGACATGCATTAGATATTGAATTAAAACTTAAAAAAAAAAATCCCAGCCAACCAGCTGGTCATCAAAAATGGCAACTAATGATAATAAACCCTTATTTACCTGAGGAATATATGCCTCTTTCCCATGGCCCAGGCAGTGGAAGCATTTGAGACTCTGCAGTTTTCTGTCACTGCCATAAAACACTCCAAAATAAGCTGCAAAATAAGAACACATAAAATTAGTTAATCGTATTTGGTTTCAAGGAAAAAAAAATTGCTTATTTCCACGCAATAATGAGCAACTCAATTACAATTGTTAGCAACTCAATTACAATTGCGGTTCAAAATTACAAGGCTCGTTCCAATACATCCCTAGCGTTGCTTTCAAAGAGGGACGTTAATATAACTAAACTAAACGTCAGTGAGAATGCTGAAATTTATGTAAAAATTCGAACACCAATCAAAGATCATAAGGAAATGTTTAAATTTATTAATTAATTATGAGTTCATCTATTTTACTAAAAAATGAAATTAATTATTTTTACTAATAACAATTAAAAAAAACTTAATGAATTTTCTGTATTTGAATAATGTTTGGTGTTTTTTACAGATTTTAGGTGTTGAAAAATAGACATGTTTGTACAAATGTTTACATGTACACATGTTTGAATAAATTAACTATAATTTTTTAATTTTGAATACGCTATTATATAGCATCTATAACTATATTGCATTTTTTTACATTCTTGATCCATAGATTCATTTTGTTTACTTATTAAAATAATAGAACATAAAATAAAAGAATTAAAACAGAGCTTACTTACTGTTCGCTTTAAATTTTCAAAATAATTAAAGAAAAAGATCATTTTTCAGTGATGTTTCGGAAATCGTCTTGGAAACTGTCCTACACTATAATGGAAGCGTCCTTTCTAAAATTTCTTGTCGTTTGTTTCGTCAGAACAACATACTGTTGTGTTTGGGAAAAAAAGCATTGAACGGATTGTTTATTCTTGATTAAAATCAATTTTTTTAAATAATGAAATGTTTTAAATGGATTAATTTATTAAAAATTAATTTAAAAAATAATTATATATTGGTCTAATATTTTGAACGTATAATTGCAGAAAATTGCAAAATATCAAATGCAAGGAGAGTGAAAGACGACTTTGTAAGCAGAAAATTCCAAGAAATCGATCAATTTCAATAAGAGCTTTTGATATAAATAGACTTGTTTACGAAGTTCTGCAGCCGTCCGGGGCTCATGTTGCTAGGCAACCCATGGGGCCCGCATCTCGCTTTTCAAGTGTGACTATGTCTTGCACAATCGCTTCGGAAGAAAGAAGCGCGCACATCCTTGCCAGATTTCAAATCCAGGGTTGTTTCGGCAGACTGCTTTCTCTTGTGGTCTCTAACCAGACAATTTTTCAGTGAGTTGTTGAGTCATTTGTAGTTTTTCAAATCATCTACTTTCTCCTTTGATAAATATTTATTTAAATTTACAGAAAACTCTGTGGTAAATAATTTTAAAAATTTAGTTTTTGACAGAATAATTTCAAATTTTAGTTATTTTTGTCTATTAAATAATTTTAAATAGCTCAGAAGAACAGAATATAGAACATATATGAAAATATATGTTCTCATGTAAATTCTTGAAAAATATTTCTGTGAAACAAAATGGAAAAGTCACATTGAATTTTTTTTATGAAAATACATTAGTTAAATATATATTGAATTCATTTTAGACATATGATAATAAATAAGGATTTTCAAAATTGAAAACTATTTATTTATGTGGATTTCAAAATTTGTGGAATTGGATAGTAGGATTCTTTGTAAAGCTGTAGTAAATCGTGAGCGACTGTTGTGCAGGCTGATATGGAACTGAAATATCCCAATATTCTCAGCAGATATATATTTAATTATTAATTATTAATTTATCAATAAACGAGACCAATACTTTTTTTTATTTTTTAAATTAAAAAATGAAGGCGGAGAAAGCAACTATGCTTTTCCTTGATTTCGGAGTTTCTTAATGAACTACAATTTTTCTAATCGTGATTTTCTTCAACTGCGGCAGCAAAGAAAAAAAGGCGCAAACATCTTTTATTTTTCGCCCAACGATTTATTTTAAAACGATGGAAGACTGTAAAAAAGTGCAGTCCCAGACATTTAAAGATAGGACTTAATTTTTTTCTTTTTTTTCATAACAGAAAAAGTTCTTGTTGGGCTATATTTTGGAAATAAGTGAAAAATAGAAATGATATTTTACAATAAATAAAAATGAATTTAGAATAAATTGTAATAAGACATTTTTTTACATTGTAATAAGACATTTGGTTTCCATTAAAATTTCCAAAATGACAACTGGGCTGCAATTTTTCTTAACTGCAATTCCTGCATCCTATTTTTTAACATTAATGCATACTATTGAATACCTATAACAAAATACATTGTTTGAACAGGTTTAAAGTTTCTATATATTTGTTGATCATTAAAAAGCTTATTTTCAGTGCTTATCAGAGTATGTTTGCAAACAGAAGAAAGCATTTTAAAGCACTTTTACTTAATTCGACTTTTTTTTTTTTTTTGCTTTAAAAAAATCAATTTTTCACTTACTCCTTTATGTTTTAGAAGCCTGAAATCTTTTATAGTTGTGTGTTCCAAATGACAATGTATCATTTTAATGCATTCCAAAAATAATTATTAGTTGAATGATTAATATAATTGCTTTTATTTCATCTTATTTACCTATTTTTTCTCCGAATAGTAATGCATTTAGAAAGCCAAACTTAATTTTATTATTCAATATATTCACAATAATTACAAATCGAAAAGTAAAATGAGGAAAATAGTTGAAATAAAATATTCGCTTCTTAATACATAATTAGGAGTCTGTTCTTTAAAACTGTGTTTCTGAAATTTTATATTCTTGTATATTCCCGATGACAGTAAAATATTTTAATATTATTAGGGATAATCACAAATTCAGATAAATTTCATTATAATCGTTGCCATTTCGTAAATTCGTAAAACTAATTCAAAATTTATGATATTTAAAATAACCAATTTTTAATTAAAGAGTTTAATTGGGGAAAATAATTGTAATATTAGAAATTTACTCCTGAATATATAGATAGATATAAGTTTTTAAAATCATATTTAATCATAATCACTTGAATAGCTTTTTTGAATTATTAGGAAAATGGATGTAAATTCAAATGAATATCTCAAAAAATAAAGACAAAAAATATATAATAGTAAATACAAAAAAAAATATTTAATACACTTTTAACAGTACATAAAAAAGGAAAAGGGAAATTTTTATCAAAAATCTGCAGTAAAATAAATTAGCAGAACCTTAAGTTGCATAAAACAAAAAAAGGGAAAAAAATCGCAAATAATATCATACACAAACTATTATTCATTACCTAAAAATTAATATAATTATGAATATAATTGCAGTTTCAGTTATGTAAAGAATTTCTAATTTGCGGGACATTTTTTCTAAGCTTGTTGGGATATGCAAAATATTGAGAAAAATATTATTTTCACTTTTTAGTAGACATACATTAAGAACTAGTTCAGAAAATTCGAATTTTTTAAAAAAATATTCATCTCGAACGTAGCCACATGCCTTAAGCCAATTTCCAGAATTAATATTAATCATTTAATATAAAGAACACTATTTTGACAGAGACCGATTTATAATTATAATTATGGAATCATTTGGCAGTGTTAAATATATTTCACAAAGTGAAATAACATAAACGTAATAAACTAGCTTAACTTGGAATTTTAATAACTATGAGAAATTATCATAATAAAAAATAGAGCTGCTTTAAAAAGTGAGCTATTTGGCTTCCAAATCTTTATTTAGATTCTTATTTCTTAGTTTTTTCTGGAAGTACTATTTCTAATCTGTCAATAACCTGATACTATGGAAAAAATAATTCTAAGAATTTTGCAGTTGAAAATACACATTTATTTTAGATAGTAATAGTGTTGTAATATTATTTTAAATATGCTGTTCAACACTATATTGTTATGTAAAAAATTTGTACAAATAAAAAAAATCTTTGATATTTTTACTACTATTTTTTGAAACATTATTATATTTAATCCTCTGTATTAATATTAATTATTTGCCATCTATGAGATAGCTCTATGCATACAGAAAGATTAAAAAATGTAAAATTTATTGAGAATGATTACAAATGATTGAATATTTGATACATTTTTTCATAAGAAAAAAATTATTTCATAAGTAAATTTCATAAGAAATATTTTATATCTCCTCTACATTAGCTGTTACTGAATATATAAAATATTTGGATTATTTATTATTAAATAAATTTCATGTATTGTATATGTTTGATCAAAAATTTTTTAAAAAATTTCAGTCTTTCCTTAAAAAGGGTCTACGAATTTTCTTTTGGACTGTATGGAAACATATTTGAAATATTTGCGGACAACTTCTATTTTGAATCATATGAAAGAATCAGAGTAAATACAAGACTGATAAAACAAGATAATCTGTGGATCCATAAGATTTTGTAATTTCTATTTAATCGAAACATTTTTTGTTATAAAAACACAATAAATTCATATTCATCTTTTAGTAAAAGTTTGTATTTTCTTAATTACACTTGCTCATTATAACTTAATTATAATGCTAAACATTCATTATGTAACTTAACATACATTTTGTAGAATGAAAGTGCTTAAAGATTTCAGTTTTTCCTAAATCTTTATGTTTATTCTTCAGTTACTGCAATTAATAATATAAAGTTTCTAACGTAAAATTTAGGAACAACGCATTTTTAAGGAATGATTTTTTTTTGTTTAATTAGATTTTTTTTTAAGAATCCGCGGTTATATATACTGAAGGAATTAACTTATATAATTGTTAGGTGTAATGTGAATTTAAAATTGAGATTTAAATAAAATAAAATCATTTGCGAATTTAACTATAACAATTTATACCATTCTGCCGTGAGATGCACAAGTCATAAATGAAAATAATAATAATCATTTTCTCTGTCTTTCTTCTTTAAAATTATATACTTCTGCGACAAATACATTTCTGAAAGCAAAATATTTATCGAGTTTTTGTGTTTTTCTGTAATCTGAAAACGATTGTAATAATGGAAAAAAATTCTATCGTGATTGTTTATTTATTTTGTTTGTAGAAGTTTAACTAGTTTTCCAATTTATATATTAAAATTAACTTATAACTGAGAAAAGAGACTTAAAATGTTTTCAATATTTCTTGTTATAAGTAAAGAAATGCAAGATAGATTAGCAAAGAGAGCCACTGATTAACGATCATTTACTCTTTCTTAGTCTGTAAATATTAAATAAATGAAAGTTTAAAAGAAAAAAAAATTAAGAATAAAATTTATTGTTGTAAAAACTTAAAAATCACGATAATTTTTATAAATTGTTTCAGTATAAACCCAAAATTATACAATACAAATCTGACTTTTCTAAAATTTAAATATGAAGTGTACTAAATACCATCATTTCAACTTAGTAAAATATTTATCCTTATACTGGGTTTACTCAAATTTGAAAAAGTATAAAAAAATAAATGGGAAATAAATGAAAAAAAAATCACAAATTCTCATCAGAAAGAACAAAGAGCAAAAATGGCGAAACCAGTCTATGATAAGTGATTAATTCTTTCACGCCAAAAAACCCGCCAAATTCTACAAACGCATACTCAGTAAGAAAAATTACAATACTGCGGCTTGTAGTTGTCCCGTCCGAACAATTACTTGTCATCGATCAAGCAGTATTTTTCAGCCTTTCTATGCATGCGCTGTCTACTTGCCGTCTTATAACTGGCCGAATGTAAACCCGGAGTTAAATTGCATGTTAGCTTACATAAATAAAAGAGTGATTCTAAGAAAGATGAAACATACAAACATTACTTTAAAAATTAATTTTCTCTTTGTGTGTGTATATGTGTGTTTTTGTGATGGTGCATATGCATGAAAAATTCTTTCAAAAAACAAGCTTGATATGTTATACAGAAACACTGTTTTTGTGATATTGTTTCATATCACAAATTAGCAATGATTTGTAACGACGCATGTCTCCATAAGGAAGATATCGTTATAATTCTTCTATATTCTAGACTATTGAAGTATTGCTCACCTTGGATATAAGACATGCCTACATTCATTCAATATCTATTAAAATTATAGTAAATTTATCTTACTTACTATACAAGAAGCATTATTACAGACTCGTATAAACAATGGTGATGAAACATTAATCAAAAATTAATAAGTAAATTTTTTTATAAATGATGTCACATAAAAATAAAACTGAAATAATCCATTTCTTATCTTCATTTCCAACTGTAATCTTTTCAAAATATGCTTCTAGAAAATATCTTGATTACAAAATAAAATGTAAAATTGCAGACTAAAACCCAAGTTTAAAATGTGTAGAAATGCATATACATGCAAGTAATATATATCTCAGAATTGCGTACTATGTAATTGTTTAAATATATAACAATAACTGCAACTATCCCTGATAAAGTAAGGAGAAGTGTTAGCAAGAAAATATACCTCTGGATTAGCAAGAATAGAAAGATTTTGCATAGACTTCAGAAATTCAAATAATTCACTTAATACAAAGGTTATTTGTATTAAGTTTGCCTATTAGAGATGTTATAACTTCTTTGCATAATCATTCTTTTCTTTTACAATTGGTATCTGATCCTTAAATACTGAAAAGATAAAGAGTATTTTCTCTCTGTAACCCATATTATCATAACGAAAATATTTTTTCTATATTACGATATGCATATGTTTATTTCTTACTAATTCCTATTAACAATTCTTATGCGATACTGAAAGAAATGATCTGTTACTGACCATTTCTTTCAGTATCGCATAAAAATATGAAATTAAAAAAATGAAACCTCTAAAACTGAATTTAATACTTTTTTATATGCAAACTTTTTAAAAATTATATAAGGATGAAACTGATCAAATATATTTATTATTTAATGCAATAATCTTTAGAACTAATTCATATTACTGTGACTCTACATTCAGAATGAAACCTCTATGAGAAAGCAATAGCAATTAAATTATCTGAACATCTCTCAGTATCTTGTACTTTTAAAGGCTTTGTAACGTGTTCAGCTACAATGAAGTCATGCTAACTTCATTGCAGCTGACACTTGCTGAAGAGTATGTAGCGGAATATCTATAAACCAAATATGATCGAGACAGACCACCAAATTCTTGATTCAGTTTGGATCTGGAAAACTACTGTGAATTTGCAGCCATTTAATTTTCATATATAACTTATATTGTGTGAAATATCACACTGATGAACGTATTCAAGAAAAGAATATAATTAGAGTAAAGCTGAATTTTAACCCACTAAAAGACTGCTATTGGGAAAGAATTCATAGAAAAAAATTCCATTTAAAAGAATGTCCCCCAAACGAGTTTAACTATTACACTTTTTATCTACACTTTTTATCTATTTTAATGCAGAGTGGGGTTTTTTTATGATTATATGCGATGCTGCCGCGAGTGAAAAGAGAAATAGCATAATGTTTCAGCGTGCCAATCCTCTGCTCAGTCATCACTGAAACTAACCAAATTATTACCTGAAAGAATAATCAAGTAATTTATGAGTGAAATTGATGTATTGGGGTTACATCTGCTAAGAAACGTGAAATAAACGAAAGGAATTATAATTATTAAATCTTTTCCCTTAATCTAAATTTAACGAAGAAATAAAAATATGATACAAAATAATGTAAAATGACTTTTATGCAATTTCAAATACCTTTGCCAATTTGGGAATGGAAGGTTTTTTAATCCTTATAGACTGTTATTTCCATTCTTACAAGCTCAAAATAATTGATACAGTAGATCATATGGAGCAAATAGTTTTAACCTTGTAAATGCTTTCAGGAATCGACTGAAGCTTCCATTGTATTTTTATGATTTTGCAATTTTTCCTCCCTAACTGTCTCTACATTGATTGGAAGAAAATTATGAGAATAGTTATTTGGCAATTGTACAAATGATGGTAAATAATCTTCTGATAATCGCTGTTATTTCTCCATAACGGTGACACGGAATTGATTTGAACACGCAACCTTCTAATTTGGAGTCAAATTATTATTACTTCTCCATACAAGTTATCATCGCTTAAGGTAATATGTCAATTTCAGCTGTCGCATTTTCCCCATATTTTTGAAGATATGTGCGCTAAATTTTTCCAAACACCATAAGTACAATTCTTTAGGTATAACACATGGTATAATAGGAAGCTTTCACTCCCAAATAACATCTTTTATGCCAAATTTCCGAATAAAAACTTTCTCAAACACCTTTACCAGTTAAATTTTTTATAACTTTTCGAATAGATACAACATCAAATTTGGAAGCAGGATTTGTAGATAATTAATATTCCAGAAACTATATTGAAGTTTTCGTGGACAAAAAGGAAAGTTGAAGATGTTCAGAATTGAAGCCTATTTCTTTTGCTCTGATTTAAAAAATATTTATTGTGATGTGATTTTTATCATGTCTTTCCTCTGAAGAATTACAAAATAATTTTATACATCATTGAGAGACAGCAAAAGCGCTTTATGCTAATAACCTTAAACTTCTTCTCGATATTGTGTGCGTGAACAACCCTGATGAAGTCAAGGTTATGATGTTTATAGTGGCATTATAAACTTAAGTGTATAGGTAACATATTTCAAATTATTCATAACTATTTGATATAATTTAATTCTTCTTTCTGATTCTTAATGTAAACTGCCATGTCAAGAAAGTATAACAAAATATCTTTAATTAGCCAGAAGAAGAATCCCTGGATCAATCCATTATTCATCAATCCATAATCCATTTTACGTAAGAATGAAAAAAATTTGAATACCAAAACAATGATGAAATTAAATACATGCAAAATATAAATTTCAGGCCGGCCTCATGATATAGGGGTAGCGCGTCTTCGCCGTGGTCTGGGCATCCCGGATTCGAGTCCCGGTTCGGGCATGGTTGTTCTTCTTCTGTGTTCGATCTGTGAGGTGTGTGAATGTGCCCCCCGGTAAAACGGGGTTGTACTAGCAAATGTGACGCATAAGTAGCTAAGCCATACTCTTGGCCCTAGGTGGCGCTACTGAAAAAACAGGAGACGCTCCGTCGGCTTAAATCTCTCACAGATCTGTTAGTGAACTTGTAAAGTGTCATATGTAACAACAACAATAAATTTCAAATTCTGATTACTAATCGTAAAAAAAATTATTTAATTTGTCGATAGATGATAAATTAATAAAATTTATTAATATGTGAAAAATATTGACATTGCGTAAATAAAAATATTCTAATCTAGGGAAGCAACATTTCGAATACGAATTTTAATCTTATTAGATTTTTTTTAATTTTCTATAATTAATTTTTTTGAAAATTCCTTAAATGAGTATATTGAAGTTTCATTTTAACCATCTTTTCATTTTTTCACACATCTAGGAATTTTGTTTTGGTCAGCAGATTTCTATTTTGAAGACATTGTTCTGTAAAAAAGTTTGTGTGTGTGTGTTTCACTATTTTCTAATTTCATAATACAATATATAAAAGTCATGGAAGATTTTAATCTATTTCACCTCCTGAAATTCCATCAATAAGTATATAAAAGACATAAAAATAAATCCTTTAAATCTTATTTTTTTTAAAGTTTTTAATTTCTAAGGAAAAAACTCTAATTCTTTTTTTTTTCCCTATTTTATATTTTTTTTAATATTTTTTACCATAAAAATATAAACTGCTTTTTAGAAGAAATAAAATCTAGAATCTTGGATGAAAGTTTTTTTTTTATTTTTTTTACTTGTTTTGAAGAATAAAATATGAATATTTTTTTTTCTTGATTAAAATTAAAATAAAAAATATGAATTCAGTAAAAAATTTAAGCGAATTAATTCGTTACATTTAATATTAAAATATATTAATATGTTGGAATGGCATTGGGCATACACAATTGTACAAAACTGCAAAATATTAGTTCAATCCAAGAAATCCAGTTTAATAACAGCGCATTATATAAATAGGAGTGATTTCGAAATATCTGGGAAATCTGGGGTTCGTTGCTTAGCAACATTTACGTCAGTGCTTTTCCTCCGAAGGCGTATTAGTGCATCCATACTTGGGACTAGAGCAATCGTGTCTTAGAAGAGAGGCTTGTGAACATTTTATGACCTAATTTTAATTTGCAGTGACTTAGTCAGACATTTAAATTTTTCCAAAAGTATTCTGATTTTTACATCGACGAACACTTGTTGAAATTTTCTGTGAACCCTATGGTAAATAGCTTTACAGTTTAATTTTACCATCGATTCATTTAAAATATAACCTTTAGAGTATTGGTCATAGAAAAGTTTTAAAAAATTCAAGGGAGTATGAAAATGAAATCCCGATCACAAATTCCGAGTTTTAACCATATGTCTGGCGCAGTTAGCGCTTGTGCCATTAAAACTCACAACCAACTAACCACAAATTCCAAAAAACTTGGCAATTATTTTTATGGTGTTATTATTAATAAAACTTATGACACCAAAAATAAAAAGCAAAGAGAAATTTTTATGAATGTAGGTTCGACTAAATAAGCAATGAATTCTTTTTTTTTTTTTTGACATATTCATTGGACAGTACAAAAGTTTTATTTACTTAGATTTCAAAACTTCTTATTGTAAGATTTCTGTACAACATTTGTAAGTCGTGGATGACACTCGTGTATAGGCCGTATAGAGCTGTAATGCACTGAAATGTTTATCACAAATATTTAACTTCTGATTCATTTAAATTTATCTAAAGAAATCCACAATTCACCTGTATGTTGTTTTAATCTTTAGAGAGATACACAGAGAAAATGTATTATGATTTTCGCTTTCAAGATTCTTCGACAAAATTTTTCCTAGATCCTGATACCCTTCTACAGAGGATATTGTAATGAATGCCGAGTATTCTGAAGGAATACAGAAGAACACAATCCTAAGCATTTCAAACCTATTAAAAATTAGGGTTTTTTTTTTTTTTTTTTTTTTTTTTTTCATATTGGAAAAAAATTCTCTGTTTCAAGATTTGCAAATGAAAAAAAATTTATGCTTAAAAAATGTGGCTTAATTTTTTTTTTTTTTTTTTGCCCAATAAATGTTGCAAAATGAAAACTTATTTACAGTTTTTCTTTGATTGTTCAGAATCCTTTTTTTTTCTAAATGAATGTGATTAATTGTGTACAGTATAATAAATATTTGGAACATCTGTTATATTTCTCTACATTCTTTGAAAGTTAAAATAAATCTGTCTGAATGCCCATTGGATCATATCTACAAGTTGACAAAAAAATATATTTACTCACTTTTACTTAATCCGAATTTTTTTATTCTTTCTAAAAATACTATATATTAATGGATTTTTCATTCACTTTTTTATGTGCTAGAATTCTGAAATTTTTTTAAGTTGTCAGTTACAGATGTTAACACTATTTTTTAATATTTTCCACGATTAATCATCTTTTAATCGATTAATTTAATTGATGTTCATTAAGAGAGATATCATGTGATATTGAATCGGAGCAAAAAACTGATTTCAAGATTTATTATATTAACAATAAGATTCATGAATTAAAGATTAAACTTTAGCAAAATTTTTTAAATAAATAAAATCTAGCTTCTTTGTAAATAAATTGTTAGGCATTTTTAAAAACTGATAGTGCTAAATTCCACAGATTTTCAATTTCCTTTGCATTTTGTTTCTAAAGAGGATTTATATTATCATTTTTTTATTCTTTTTTTTTTTCATAAATTAGAATTTTGGAATTCTATATGTGTGCTTTCGATATCAAAGGATTTTCTTTTTAATTTTCAGAATTTTTAAACAGTCTATCGACTATTTAAATTGAATTTTGTCTTCACATAAATAGTGTCATTTGATAATGAAGTCGAGGGAAAGAAACTGTTTTAAGATTCCACAGTATTTACATCAATGAACAACGAAATATATTAGGGATTAAGATGTAGAAAATAATAAAAATAAAGTTTTCAAATCATGTTTTTATAACTGAATCCAGCCATGAAAATTTTCAACAAAAATTTGAAAGTTTGAAAAATCTAAAATGTGTAATATTTTGAAAATAATATTATAAAAAATGTTAAATCACAATGGAACAAATTTCTAACATATTCAATAAAAATTAAAATATGGTATAAATATGATTAAAATTCTAGTTTACTTACATCTTTTCAATCAGAGCTTCACGCTTTTACAGTTTTCTTTGGAAGTTTATATTTTCCGGTTTTAAAATTTCAATATATTACTGCATTTATAATAATTTTCAAAGTTTTTAGGAATATTTAATCCCATTTATTTTTGTATTGTTGGCAATCAAGATATGATTTACTTTTCCATGTTAAGTAAATTTCAATTAAGATTATGCTTTAAATACAATTTTTGAAATTTTATTGGTCTTAA